>LD346775.1:379795-397632 GCA_001465055.1 Ptychodera flava | reverse complement strand
AATAAAAATATATATACAAAAAAATATAAAAAAAGTAGAATAAATGAACCAAAAAGAAAAAAAAAAAAAAAAATTAAATATATAGATAGAGAGAGAGAGAGAGAGAGAGAGAGAGAGAGAGAGAGAGAGAGAGAGAGAGATCACATGAAATACATAGACTTGGTTAAGATTTATGAACCACATTAATTCGAGGTTGCTTTATCCAGTTTAAGTGTAATATCGCCGTTCGTTTGTACCATGAGCTTATGAAGGAACCATTGGGGGATCAAAGAGCTACATAGTCGCTCAGCAATCGTAATCAAACTGTTTGTTTAGCACTCAACGATGATAACATTTATCTATTGTAACCTTTGACCACGATGGGCATAACTAACCCATATCTTCCAAAAAAACCAAACAAACCAAAAAACAAACAAACAAACAAACAAAAAACCCAAAACGTTGCGACGTAATCCCATGCTGCAAACTAGTAAACTAGTTGAACGTTTCCCGAATGTTTTGTCATAATATTCATTTTCCTTCATAAACCACTGCACTGCGGCCTTGTTTGTATTCTAATGGGCTTGTGATTTTTGTTGTCTTCGCTTTTTTGTTTGAAAAGTGCTGATGCATAATGAAGACCAAAATTTGGAGCTGTGTTAGACCTCACACGACCGAGCATTTGGCAATCAGTTTACCCGGATTTGGCTACATTCAAAATAACATTTGACAACACCCTTCCACCCATTTTTACTTATAAAATTCTATGTGTCATCGATCAGCATGTTTTGGTCAGTATTCCACATGCAGCTTCATCTCCTTCACTCTTCAGGAACTGGCGTTCAGGCAGAGATCGAGAGGTCATCAGAGGTCATCAAAGGTTATCAGCCATGTCTGACAAATGCCTCACATATGAGCCTCTTTGTATCGTATGAGGCGCAACTTAGCGAGCTCATCGTATTGAGCTATATGATTGAATGTTTCACTCCTGTCAATAGTACCATAGTCATTTCGGATTTCAAACCAGTGTAATATTTGAAGGAGATTTTAAACAAAGTCTTTCCCTTCACTTGTAAACTTATCGCAATAACTATAAGTTGCAATACTGTCCCATTAGAGTGATAAGCTAAAAGTTGTCTATGTAAGTGTAGGGGTCGTTTATTGTACCCGTAGAATTATATTCAAAATAGAAAGGAAGACCATTGACTACATATAGACTTATAGGCGAGGGTCCTGCGACTGTTGAGCAAGCTGATATTGACTAGATTGTGTATATTTTGTTTTGTTCCAATAATCATAATCGTTTGCTACAGTTTTCTAAGCTTAATTTTGGTCCAAAATTCCTCTGTATCTACTTACATTTAATATGTGACACTGTGTAATTTTACAAAATTATCCTCACTATCTGTTGGAAACTGGATGAAGTTGCCCTCATTTGAATGTAAAGATGGACCATCAAAGTATGTAACACGACCTCAATAGAGGAATTCTTTCAGCCAGCAAAATGAAGTTCAACATGATATTTTTTATCTGCTGGAATGATTCTTTAATCTAAACGCAACAATTTATCTGTTATTGCGAATTGCACTTTTGAATTATTCAGTAAAATGGTTATAGGTTATAACGCATACGTTTTTTTTCTAATCAGTTCAAAGTTAATTGTACACTAGCAAAGTTCTGCGTTTTGAAAATTATAGTGCCTGCATATTTCTCGATTCTTTTATTTTAACAGCTCCGGATAAACTGCTGCAATGTATAACGTCGTTGGAATTCGCCTGTTAAACATTTAAATTTTAGGGTTTAACAATAATATTGCTTCTGCATATTCTAAATACGTTATGAAATACGGCTAGCCCTCAATCGGGCCCGAACTCACAACACGGTACGAGTGGCATAGCGGAGAGGCCACAGAGAGAACCGCTCGGCCAAATACCCACTCCCAAAAAGAGTGGCTCAACAGCCGGCCAAGTTGCTACATTTTTCTGACTGAGACCGCTCTACACATTGTAGAGTTCGTGAAGCACTCACTCACGCATGCTCACTCTCACACATCGCACATACAAACTTTATCAGGGCGAAGAAACGAATTTCATCGCTGTAACTGGGCGAACGATAACCTCGGGGACAATTCTGTCCACCAGCAGAGCTATCAACCCAGGATAGAAAATACGGCTAGCCCTCAATCGGGCCCGAACCCACAACACACGGCACCAGTCGCCCAGCGGAGAGGCCACAGAGAGAACCGCTCTGCTAAATCTCCTCTCCCAAACATTAGTAGCTCAACAGCCGGCCAAGTTGTTACATTTTTACGTTATGAAACATTTTTAGTGGATTTAGAAAAATCATCTTTAACTATAACTTCAAAACTTTTAACTTTAAAATCAACTATTGTATTACGAATTTCGACCTAGTGTAATCGGATTACGGATTGGTATGATTGCGATTATATTAAGGTGATTTAAATGAAAAAGCCAGCATTATCGGTAACATCTTATTTCTAAAATTCGGTCATTCATAGGATTTTCGTCATTTTTGATTCTGTCTAATTTTTTCAAATTGTCGGCCAAGATTTACATGGCAGTGCATATCTATGCAATGAACAGTATTCCATCAATAACATATTTCCTGTCTATAGAACCAAAGTGAGAATACATATATTTGTTCTTGCTGAATATCTAACAACTTTGACTCTCTATATAGGCATGCACTGGTAATAAAATGTAATTGCCTGAATATGGGGTTTCTAGCCTCTGGCCGGAGACCTTTCGCTATTCTCACCTTGCGCAGAGAGTCTGATTCAATGCTAGGCCCTTATTCAGGTATTTTTTTTACGTATGCGAAGTTACGCTCCATCTCACTGAAGGAATTTTGACTTTATTCATCCCGATTAAAGTATTGAAGACTCCCGTAACCACTGTTTACAATGCAGATTTCAAGCATGCAAAATATAAACACTCAAGTAAAGTGGTTTTTCCGTCAACTGATACTCCGATAAAGTCGAAAACATGGTTTAAAATTTAAAATGACTAACCTGTGGGTCAGTGGTTTGTGGAAAGTGAAGATTAATTGGATATCGCATTAGTTGGAATTTGACCGTAGGTTTGTGTATTGGTGCCTATATCAATACAAAGAATTATGACCGATATGATTCTTAATTCTGAATATTTTATTTAATTAGTTATAGTGAAAAATTACAATGTCAATCGTACAATGAATTATTACACATGTTAACCAAATACACGCAGATATAATGACAAGCAAAGAAAGCATTAATATCCTATGGTATATACGTTGAGTTAATAATGCCAAGAAAAAAGGTTTGCTTCTGGTCATTGATATTTAGCCAAGTAATGTGGTGGTATGTTCAATTTTTCTTTTGCAAAACATGTTACCGGAATAGTTATCGTACTTTTCGATCGGCTGATGAAGATAATTTGCACCGATGGTGATGAGCGAATCGACTTCGCGGAGTTTACTGTATTCTACTTGCAGGAAATGATCGATCCCGGACAAGAGGGAACGAAGAAAATTGACTAAAAATGCTTCGCTTTCCCCTGAGTTGTTTAGGTCATTAATCAAATAAGGTGGTAAAATGTTGGATGTATTTTATATAGCATGTTAGCTGTATTATTACCACATGGTGTACCTTGTACATGGTGTACCTGATATTTTATAAACTTACGGGATTCCTTTTCAATAATTTGATCGTTTTTGCAGTGGATACGAATCTGTGAAATGGGAATATCCAGTGAACTTGCATCCCCCCACAAAATATGATGCAGGGATCGGGGTGTTGAAATGACATGCTCTGACCACAAACAAATCTTATTTTTGGCCTTTTGTAATATGAAGCCATGAATAGACAAACAGCTAAGTAAAAGTACACATCTATAGTAATAGAGTCGGAAAAAACGATTTTGTAAATACTATTAATTAATTTTTCTTTTCATTTCTCTGTAAAATGAATAATTTCTGGAATTTTACCTGTGCGATATGTTTGTCTGGATATAACTATTCATATCATATAACTATTCATAAAATGGTGATATATCCTATAATAATAATTTCGATATAAATGTAGTTGGGTTTATTTGACATCAAAAAAGTACCCGAAGGCAACTTAAACCAGTAATTTCATGTTCTCCTCTGTCACACCTTGCATATTGTAGGATTTCAACAAATGCATATAATAGCCCTTGGGTGATTTTACCCACAAATGGCTAGGATAATACATTTATGGTTTGCAAGTGTTCGTGAATAACACACGGATGGACGGATTAACAAGTGAAAGGACGGATTTATGTATGGAAAATTGAAGTCCAGGCTGATATGCATACAGATACACAAATACACACTACAGATGACAGACACTGATAATCCCGAAACAACCAAATGTTACATAAATGAGGAAAATATTCTGTTTACAATAAAGAAAAGACGCAATTTTCACATGTAAAAACGCAGAATTGTAAAAGCACTCAGTATTATCATTATACCATGTCAATGACACAATCTTCGTGATGTCTTCTGTAAGGACTTCAATGAACGGTAACGTGTTTGTAAGACATGTTTCAGTAATACCTTGTTGAATCATATAATATTATGCAATGTTAGTTTCATAAAGCTTTTATCATTTTACCCCGCAGAACCGCCTCAGCAAAAGTAAATGGTGGTGTATGGCTTTACGTTATTCTGACGTTCGCATGATACCTCTTGACATGATAGTGACTTTTAGAGAAAGCAAATACAATAGTTCCACTCTTTTATCAACAACAGGATCCGGCCCATTTGAACATTGGAGGGTTTTGAAGAAAACTATTGTAATTTAATATTGGACTATTAATATTCATGTGTGACCATTTTTATTCACATATGGTTACGTATAGTGTAATGTTGAATAATGGTCGTGCATGTTGTTTACTTCAGTGGAAACGAAGTACAAACGAAACCTTATGAATGAAGCTTCTCCCGTCATCCTGCCTGTGGCAGAATAGTTGTAAAGCACTAAAATATAGGAATTTTGCTTTCATTTTGTTAGATTATTGGCAAGTGTACATTTGTCCTGTACGCAATAAACCACCTCTGCGACAGGTATACCACGAGATTGTGACCAGTTCACCACATATGTACATGGCAGAAAGCAAGTGTAAATATGGAGTAAAATGATCAAAATAAAGAGGCATAGGGCCTACTCACTGCTAAGATAACCGTAGATAGCAATTCTGGTGTGAAAGATGACAAAGGGAATTGTCATCAGCTAAGAGCTCACACATGTTTCAACTGTGCTGTATCGCGAATATAGCCCAGTTATTTTCACGTTTTAACAAATCAGATGACTCTAATTGCGCCATCAATATACTGGTATGATCTTTTGCTAAATATAATCTACCCAATACATAGGAGAAGAGACTACATATTTAAAGTATTTGATATTATACCGGACATTTAAAAACAGACCCTTGAATACGTTACGTATTCTAGCTTTTACCAATGAGCACGACTTTACTAACTAAACACTATAATAAGGAGAAATTTGCAATACAACATAATCTTGAATAGTACTTCTCATGGTTATCAAATTTGAATATGAAGAGTAAAGCCTGGTAGACTACATTGTGCATCTACCTCTGTTTAAAAAAGCAAATTGTCTGAAAGCGGCCAATCCCAAGAGTGTTTTAGATGAAATGAACGGGAAAAGGGATTTTCAAAACAAATTTGAAAAGTGAAGCTTTCAGGTTTTATCTTTGCTATTGAAATATGATAATATAACTTTCTGACATTGATAGATAAGCACCAAATTGATTGTAAAGAAATCAAAGAAAAAATAATGATGACAAGATACAATATTCTATTGTTTTTTGATAAAAAAATAACAGATAAAATTGTTTCCCCTCATTAAATGAAACATTTTTAGTCTTTCTCTAATAGAGAATATGCGAACAATGCAGCTCAAACTCTTGAAGTTTTTGCGCTTCATCTAAGTAGTACGTTTCCTTATCTGCATTATTAGAGTTAATATACTAATTACAGTAACAAATAAAAACCACTGTTCCGCCAAAGGCAGCAGTAGATTAATCACGAACCGAAACTAATTTCAGAATAACATCATCATGAATTGCTATGATCCTTTTGAAAATATATCACATTGCGGCAAGCAATTAGTTTGTAACATTACAATGTGAATAATACAATGAAGTGTAACAAATATTTCTACCAGAACGTGCATGTGGAATAAATTTTACATACTATATTTGTCTAGCGAATAATATGTTATATATGGAGCCTAAGATGACCAACCGCTGAGTAAACTACCACAAAAATACTATTTTTTCAATTTTAATTTGTATCACTCTTCAAAATGGTAAATTATGACTATGTGTGATACATGTACGACTGTCTAAAACACGAAATATGTCTATTGATAACATATAAACAAGCGAAAAATGCAGCTCTGATTAACGTTACATAAAGCCTTCACCTCATCTACTTAGATCAAATGACAAATGCTTCCCTCACGTGCGACGATGTAACCTGCAATCGCACGGAAAACTCTCCTTGTCAAGTTGTGCCCCCGATATGTGGAACAGTCTTCCATTGCAACTTTTTCAGTCGCCTACCATGAACATCTTTAAAAAGGACTTGAAATCACTTCTCTTTGAAAGTCCTTTTTTATCTTTGTGTTCGTCTACAGTGAACCAGAAAATTACCTCGAAATGGATTTTGGCTAAATAAATGCCTGTAATTGATTAATGCTGATTATTTTCGATCATAATTTTATATTATCTTAATAACATTGGCAATGGACACATGCAAAGCTGAGTAACAGATTTCACAAACGAATCAAATCAATACACCTTTGTCTCTCTATAAGAATAATATGTAATAATGCAATTTTCAGCAATTGAGTACCTAACACTTTTGACTAATTTAAACAAGTAAAAGATGCAATTCTCCAAAACTGGCTTCAATCGTATAAATTCTTTTGATCTTAACAAGAACATGCTATGTGCGATGCCTTCTTTTCCAAATGAATAGCACTATGACTCAAAAGTTCTCTAATAGAAGTATTTACAATACAATCAATGTTCGTCTCGCACTTTGCAATTGAAAGCCATATTAGTTATTTTGCACAGCACTTAGAGTTTTAATTATGAGATATAACATTGACATTAGCTTGCTAGGAGCTCATCTTGGCCATAATGCTCACCACGTTATTTGTACATAAGGGTTACCTAATCTTGCCAGTTTAAAGCTGTACTTGTCAATATGTTTCAGTTTGTTTTCTGTTTTTCATAAAAATAGAACATTCTACTTCAACTAAAATAACAAACTGTTTCGACAGAAGAATAGAATCTTTCCCGCCGTTGGTATACTTGGTTATGAATAGTTTACCAAACTGCAATAGTGTCTTAAAGAAAGGTCCACTAAATACAAAGACCATTGGTTTTACTACAGTACTACGAATTTGACCTAAGAGAGTTGCTGAATTCGTGCTGGCACTTTGCTAGCTTCTCAGGCATTGTTGACCTGAGTTGTGCACCAACGTCTATTTTGCCTTTGCCTATGATTCTATCATTCAATAATAAATGTTTTAAGCGCATTACAGCATAACACAGATTGCTGTGACAGAATTGCCATAGTCTTTAATATACTACCAAGTGAGCGTTATTTTCGCAAATTGTCTCTTGCCTAGTTTTTATGTTAATTCATAAATGCTTCAACTATGCAGAAATTTGCAGTATTTGTAATCATTTTCAAAACGTCTGTTAGCTCTATTCATTTATTTTTTCAATTCCATTTCCAATCAAGATATGTTTGTTCTTGTTGAAATCCATTTCCAAGAAAATTGTAATTACTCCCTAAAGCTTCATTGTTTTCTTGTTGTATTGGTGAGGCATGGTCATTGAAGACAAATTTCGAAGAAACCTCTTGTTTCACTTTGTCACTTATCGTATTTACCGAAAATCATAAAGTGGACATTATTTGGCAAAATTCTGTGTGAATTTATCAAAAAGTGAAATAATCGAAAACTCTTTACTTGCAAAGATTTTGTCCAAACGTTTTCCCATTCATTGTGGCACACATTGTTACTTCTCTTGGCCTTTTTGATATGTCATTGAAAATTAGGTCATGGTGATTACAAGTATGAAGTCAAAACCTCTCAATGTCTAGTTTAGTTTTTTGCTTCCGTTTGAATTTTTTGATCAACTTCGTGTTTGATATCGTGAGTTTGCATAATTTCTGCCAGCATGCTTTCCATCTTGTGGCTTGTTTGTTGCAGGTCTTTGACGGCATTAGTCAGAGCTTCTTGGTTCTTACGGACAAGATCGATCGGTTTCTGGTGACAGAAAAGGGAGAGTGAACAGCATTCTATTATTAGCATATGGTTGAAAGGTTTTCTCAATAGAACTGTTACATTAGGTGGTCCAGGAGCTTTATATTAAATTGTTATCAATAATCTTTGTGTTTATTAGGATTCGTATTTACAGTAGACATCGTTTATAAGTTTGCAACTAGTCACAAAGTCAGTACAAGCTTAAAACAATGTTCTGCAATTCTGCTTTACATAATATGTGTCATCGCTGTAAATGTTCAATAAGACTGTCTTGGCTGCAATACCACTTTAACATGATAGCTACATCATTTGATTTGTAATTTTGTTGTTTAAAGGGAAACCTAAGTCCAGCGACATTGACCGTTTATCCCTTCCAAAATCACCCTAGAATAAAAGGCAACTCAAATGTGCAACATAATTGCACGCGCCGACGGCTAAGGAGCGACGAAAAGAGACATTGAAGTAATAGTCAGGTGGCTTAACAAAAATATCGTTACACGGATGACAAAAGTACCAAATTTGCTACAGAGGTTCGCATACATGTGTAGATTAAAATTAGCTATTGCTCCAAAAATTTGGGCCAGCGGAAAGGCTCGATGACGTCATAAATTCAAAATGGCCGCCGTTATATTGCTTAAAAATGGTAAAATACTGCTAATTCAGGCAGTTTTCAATATTATTTTGAATAAACTGACACAAACATCCCTAATTACAAATACAACATAAAATTGATGCAAATTAATTATTGTGATGACGTCATAAAGCCAAAATGGCCGGCCAAATTCAAAATATCCCCTATAATATCGTGTGATAATGTTCAATTACTGTTGATGAAGCCTGTGTCCAGCATTTTAGTGCCTGAACTGAAATTAACACCCCAAATTACAGACAAAACATGTAATTGATGCAAAGTAATTATGTGATGACGTCATAAAAACAAAATGGCAACCGAAAATTACAAAGTGGCCTATTATGAAGTTCACTATGCTTAGTACAATAGTCCATTTACGTGACAAAATAATAGTTTCAAGGTAATGTACAATTTCTCTTGATGATCCGTAAACTCAAAATAAATGATAAATGTACCAAAACTTAGCCAATAAGCTCAACACAAGTTGCAAACTATTATGAAATTCTTGATTATTTAACAATGGCCTCTGTCTGAAAAAGTGAATCAATGTAAAGGAAATGAGGGCAACTTTACATATCGGTTCTAACTTTGAAAGTGTTACGATATAGTGAGTAGATCAATAGTAGTGTGATTTCATGATAATGAAAAACATGGCGAGAAAGCGGTGAATAAATCATGCCTTGACCCCCTGGTCATGTGACCTTGGCCCCCGAAAAACGGTTTTATGTTTGTGATTTTGGTCTTTTGCTTCCTTTTTCGTTTGTTGAATTTTCTGTTGTTTTATGTCTCGATGTGTGATGACAAACACATAGTTTTGTGCTACAGTAGTTCTCTTTTTGGAGGATGTGCTGGCCTAAAAAAGACCGTTTCGTCATGGTTTTATGAACAAAGAGAAGACGTTTTTGACTTTTGAAGCTAGCTTACCTTGCTTTTTTTGCAGCTTTCGTGAATTTTATGAAAAGCGTCTTTGCTTTTCGTTTTTGGTATCGTTTTGCTGTTTGGAAACCATAAACATAAAAAACGCCAGGAAGAACATAAACAGAAATTCGAAGATTAAACAAAATCAATAACTCAGAAGATTCTCAGATTCATAAAAAATCTTGCAAATCAAACCTTACCAAATGTTGAAATCAAAGCATCAAGCAAAAGCTTGAAATTTATTCCATTCCAAAGTGCCTATACAGAAAAATTGTCCTATCAGATATCAACAAATCTATTCGCATCATAAGATTGTGCAATATCATGAGAAACAAACGATCAATTCATCAATCAGACATCTGTATTAAGATAAATCCAATGTCGACACTACTAATAGCGGAACACCAAAAATTGTAAAAGTGTCTCGAAGCAACTTAGATCGATAGAGGAAATTCAATTCGCAACCCACATCAGAAAGGACACAACTCTAACAGAAAAGACTGTTCTGAACAATCTGTCTAAAAACAAATAAATCACAATAAAACCCATCAATAAAGGAAAAGGCATAGCAATTGTGAATACGACAAATGAAATATACACTATTACTGTACATACATTAAGGCAACATTTGGCGACTTTAACTATATGGTGGAAATTGTATATGATATCGTTTATCTGCGACAAGAAGATTATTGACGGGGTGATCTACAGTTTCCCCATTCCCATCAGTAGAATAATTTGTACAACACGACGGTATCTCCTGCCAAAATACACAAACCCAAGCAGAAGGAACAATCATCATCCAACGTCTCAATAGAAATGGCTGCTCGAGCCCAATAAATCAAATCTCGGAATTTCTAGACTTTGTCATAAAACCAATCATGCAAAGACGACTTACATATGTCAGGGACACAAAAACTTCTTTAACTAGTCAGAATCAATAAAAATACGAGCTAACTCTATTCTGGTAACATTAGAAGTGTTATCAATGTAGAAAAATATCCCAAAAGTGAAGCCATACATGCAGCGATCGTAGCGTTGGACTCTGACACATTACCAGCCAACTGATACGATGCAAAAAAACATACCAACAACGTACATGAAAGCCTTACTGTCGATTATTCTGAAACGCAACATATTTTAATTCAACTGAGAAAAATACAAACAAATCTACGAATGTAGCATGGGCTCACCAGAAATAGCTGATATCACATACCATGAAATGGAGAAAACTATATTAAATCCCAAATCCGCTCAAATATTCGTACGGAAACGTTTAAAAGGTAACATTTTCATGATTTACTCAGGAACATAACATAAACTTATAACATGCAGAACATTTGTCGACGAGTGCAACACCCTGTACCCTACGTTCAACTAGGGAATTCATAATTGAACATTTTATAGAAAAAATCTCATACCCTGACCCTCTGGTCTTCAAATGCCAGAGACGCAATCGAGAGGGATGGCTCGACTGTAAAACCTACACAAAACCATCTGACGATATTTATCTGCCACCAACCTTCAAATGCTTCATTAAAGGTTAATTACTCAGATATGTTCGCACAAGCAACAACAATACGGACTTCATAAAAAGGTCAATTTCTCAACGCAAAAACTTGAACAACGAGATTACATAAAGAAAAACATAACTTGTATCAAAAAGAAGTTAATGTAACAAAACGTCAGCCATCCTTCATCAAAAAAAATAAGAGTAATGATGTAACAAAAACCTTGTCAGCACAACCTGATCATAACCAGCCTAATCAAACTATGTGATAAGCAACTGGAAAATAATGAAGGACGATTATACGCTGGCCATGGTTTTCCAGAAAACCTATAATAACGTATAAAAGAAAGAAAAACATACAAGATATCCTCCTTCAAGCAAAATTCAAACACAAGGAGAGTACAAATGAACGGTCTGAGCAACAATTCACGCAACAATCAGACTACAACATAATGATCTTAGCATCTCTCTTTGATGGCTACCATCAAACTAAGCATGTTGGAATACAAGACCATTCAAGTGACTGAAGAAGTGACCTCACTTTGGCCCGAAATGCCGCTAGGAGGAATCACCAACATAAAACTTTTTTCTGGGACCAAGGTCACATTACCTGGGTCAAAGCATTATCGATTCACTGGTTTCTCACCATGTTTCCCTATCACGAAACCACATTGATTTACTCACTACACCGTATCATAAACAAGATTGCCAGTGTGTGAATTTGCCTTCATTTCCTTTTATATCGATTCGATTTTTCAAACACAGATTATTGTTTAACAATAAATAATCTCATAAGAGTTTGTTATTTGTGTTGAACTTTTTGGCTAAGTTTTGGTACATTTATCTTTTATTTTGAGTTAATGGAATATTAATACAAATTGTACTATCAGTTTGTCACGTAAATGGGCTATTTAACTAAGCATAGTGAAGTTCATAATAGGCTATTTTGTAATTTTCGGTTGCCATTTTGGTCTTATGACATCATCAAAATAATTAATTTGCATCAATTATATGTTTTGTCTGTAATTTGGGGTCTTAATTTCAGTTCAGGCGATAAAATGCTGAAACAGGCTTAATTAACAGTGCTTGAGCATTTTAGACAATGTTACGGCAGACATTTTGAATTTGGTCGGCCATTTTGGCATTATGACGTCATCATAATAATTGATTTGCATCAATTTAATGTTTTATTTATAATTGAGAATGTTTGTGTCAGTTGATTCAAAAAAATATTTAAAACTAGCCGAATAAACTGTATTTTACCATTTTTAAGCAATAAAATGGCGGCCATTTTGAATTTATGACGTCATCGAGCCTTTTCGGTGGCCCAAATTTTTGGAGCAATAGCTAATTTTGATGTACACATATATGTGAACCTCTGTAGCAAATTTGGCACTTTTGTCATCCGTGTAACGATCTTGCTGTTTTTTGTTGCTAAGCCACCTGACTATAAACGACATTTATGAAAATGAGCTCGGAATCCCATGGGCGCGAAAGGGCTCATGGGAGGAGCGTGCGTGACGTCATCGGTGATACACGAACATGTGTGACCGCTTTACCAAAGCATTGGAGTCTATGACTGCAGCAGTGCAGTTCTGCACGTTACGACTCTTTAATGCTCTGTAGCATAAAAAATGATGAACTGTTGTTCAATTGAGTGCAAAAATCACTCAAGGAAGAACAAAGGGAGTCAGCTTTTATCGTCGTCCCGCGGAACAGCTTTTTCGAAAACAGAAAGTTGGGCGAGTTTTAAAATCTGTAAAAGATACAAAGTTATGTTCTACTTCTTTCATGATGATTGTTTTATAAGGGTTCGGGATTCTGATACCGATACAAGACTATACTACACAATGCGGTACTATTCTTGACATGCTGAGTCAGCCTACTATCGCCGGTTTAACCAGATAAATGTTAATATTGGCGATTTCGGGACTCTAAAATCCGAAGACGAAACTACACAAAGCGTCTCTCGTCTCGACACCCCGGATCTGCGAAATCGCCCTTATATACCCGATAAATATAGGCAATTTTGTGACTATACCTGGTAATATTGATATTACAAGATACTGGAATGACTTCTTGCCTTTTCTCGACCGCGGAGAGACGTCAGTAGGTGAAACGCATACGAGCGGGGTGAATGAGAGATCAGACGATACAGAAGAGCGAATGATACAGAAATTGTGTAGAAAAAAGCAGAACTAAAAGTTATGTCATTTATGTATATTGAAACTTTGAATATTTCTTTGGTGGTTGAAAAATTCGAACTTCCAACGGCGCTGTGATGCAAAAATGACGTAAGAATCCGAAAGTACCCGGATGGCCCGCGGTCGAGAATGATGTGTCTCGATCGGCACGCCGGGTTTGAGAAATCGCCGATATTATATTTACCCAATAAATATCAATTGTGCCGAGACTCCTAGGCTAATATCGATACCAGACGTTACTAGATTTACGTGCACTGTGTGGTGTCGGCACGCCGGGTCTGCGAAATCACGGATATTTATCCAATAAATATCGGCGACTTAGGACATTAACTCTGATACTAGGCGATACTTTGTCAAATTGTGGGTAAATATCCGATGTATATCGGAGATTTCACCACGTGCCTAACAGATCTGACCACCCGACCCCTCTGTCCGACTCTTAGTTCATAGCATCCGCGACCGGTAGTCAAGAATACTGTATGTTCTAATATTATTATATTTATTCATGCACGAAGTACATTTTTACATGTAAAGCATTTTTTCATTAAATTTCCACACGAACTTTCATACACTACAATCGGAACTTCGTTGAGAGGGCCGATCGGATACCACAGTGAGTTTGGGAGTGCCTTGCACGAATTACATTCATATTTTTTACATGTAATACATTTTTACTTGGCGATCGGGACTTGAACAGAGGACATATCGGACATCATCGAGAGTTTTGGCTGGTCTTGTATGAAATACATTCTTTACAACAATATAGACAATACTATTTTTTAAAATAGCGGGCAAATATCCATTATATCGGAGATTTCATCACTTTGTAGATCTGAGTAAGCCCCACTTCCTAAGTTCGACACCAACTTCGAAAAACAGATGACACTATACATTTGTCAAATTGCGAATAAATATTTTCCGATATATCGAAGATTTCGCAACCTTAAAGATCTAGCCAAGCTCGACTTACGTATCATTCACGAACCAAAAATTAATTTTAACGACTGATAAAGCAAACTCTGTTTTAGAAACGTAGAGCTGAAGGATCGCAGAGTCACTCAGTGTCTCCAATCCAGTTCGGGGTTGTACAAGCACAGTGACTCCCTCCGCGGAATTATGAACGATGTGTGGAAATGCTTTCCCATTATTACATATCTTGGTTCAAATTAGTATGGTTTGATTTCAGTCGGGGAAAAGTAATACTCGATGTCAGAAATATCGCTGTCCGAACTCTCCAGAGTCGTCTTACGAACGCGCTGAACCGTTCACGGTACTCCTCCAGCTGCAAGCTACAATCGTCTGTATCGCCGATGACGTCACGCACGCTTCTCCCATGAGGCCTTTCGCGCCCATGGGATTCCGAGCTCATTTTCATAAATGTCGTCTACTTCAACTTCCCTTTTCGTCGCGCCGTAGTCGTCAGCGCGTGCAATTATGTTGCAAATTTGAGCTGCATTTTATTCAAGGGTGATTTTGGAAGGGATAAACGGTCAATATCGCTGGACTTGGGTTTCCCTTTAACTTGACTGTTTTCTTAATTGGCTTAAACTGATCTCTATCTAAAGAAGCCATCAACTGATCTCTATCTATAGAAGCAATCAATTGTTATTGCACGTGTTATATCTCATTGTTGTCGGTACGGGGAGTTTTACTCACTGAAGAGCGGTGCTTCGGGAATTGGTACAGAGCAGAGACTCACAAAGTTGTTGAAGATCAATTGATTGAGATTAATTACTGAAATGTAAAGTTACACATAAGAAATTCCCAGCTAAAACTGAAAGGTTGTCATGTGTTCTTTCCTTTTAAAAGGAATCCCTACATTCTATCAATTATTACAAACATTTAATAACTATTCCATTAATTTCTTTGTGTACTTTTCCAACGTCTTGAAGTTGGAATTAGGTGTCGATGATGCACATTTACTGCTTACAACTCTTAAAATTAAGAGTCAATGACGCCAATACAATCAATGTCCCTGACAACGAAGTTTTTCAAAGATGAAGGTAAATTCCTATCGCAAATGGACATTTATACATACTTCGGGATTACAAAACAATATTCAAAGGAGTCTGTCACACACGTATAGGTTATGGGTGATCAAGTTAATCAATTAAAAGCAAATATATTTTTATACATCTTTTTCAAGACATAAAGATTTTGTAAAACTGCAAATGAACTACATTTCATTTTACCCGATAATATTCCCCTATTCTTCAAAATAAGAATTTATTATTAATTATTCCGCTGACTCGGGATACTAAGCGACACTATTTAATATTTATAATGTTCTTGTGAGAAATGCCGACTTCTAAAAATAATAGTTACTAACGTTACATGGTCAGGATTTGTGAAGCCAAAATTTGATTATATATGTATGAGCTATTGCTTCATTCCAAAGTTAATTAGGCGTTGACCAAAGTGAAGTAGCCATATCGGTGTCACACTTTATTGTTTTAGCTTCAGTGTCCATTCGAGTACCAGTATCATGGTCAATATCAGTAAACATTTTTATCCGTATTTAATGAAAAGTAAAGTTGTTGATTGTTTTCCAGTCGCTGTCAATTGACCGACCGGTAGTTGCATTGTATGTTAATTAATACGTTGGCAATGATACTTGAGTCAATAAAAGAAACACCGGTAATGATACTTGAGTTAACAAAAAGAAGACCCTCCCCGTTTTACCGTGTGCAATTGTTTGTATTCCAACCAACCTAGTGAGTGATCGTCATGGGTTCAACAAAATTATGTAATACTTTACCTAAAAATCGTAACAATCGTAACATTATGCAATTCTGATTAATTTTCATGGCACTATGTTTTTGGAGGATGCAGTACAACACTTGAAAAATAATGCGACCATGCGTATAAATAATTATGATTAGGTTTATTTAATTATGATTAAGAATAATTTATATTCATATTAAAACCTCTTTTTAAGGCGACGTCGACTTTTGACCTCTCGGTCATGTTGTCATTTTAATTCTCTTACTTTCATTAGTGCGTTTGACAACTCTGAGAAATTTAGCATATGCCATTTTAAGGCTTAGGTATTACTTTTTGTCGTTTTACCGGCATCTATAAAATAATTAACCAATAACCCCCGCCGCAGAAGGGTATACATGACATTTTGGTACAATTCGCGAAATATAGCACGAGCCGATAGGCGAGTGCTATATGGAGCGAATTGTACCAAAATCGAGTGTATACTCGACTGCGAAGGGGGTTATTGCTATTATATTATATCAACTTGCGTGTATTTGTAGTCTTACTTGGGTATTTTCATCACTCTAAGCGCCAAATGCAGAGAACGGACATCTGAGAGATCGAACGTCGGAAATTGTGCGCCCGAGACCGAGCATTTTTATAAGATGCGATTCCGTACAGGCACACATGCACAGTATCGTACGAGTTTGAACGATAAATACGCATAACGTCCATATCGACATTGCATTTTATTCGCATGCAACACGAACGATACTTGTCAAAAATACCTGCTGCACTCACACAGAAAATGGGTCAAGAGTTCAAATCAAAAGAAAAAAGTAACAATTTTGTTCGTAAATTTACATAAGAACGATAGTCCTGGCTTTTTTGGCATACTAAAAATAGATTTGTCTCATTCTGTACCGCATACCGTCGTGACATTCAGTGGTGGCACAGTGAAGTTACAGGATCTATTTTTGATGAATAATTTGGACGTTAATTGTAACAGAAAAATAATCCCCGTTGTTACTATATAGTAAAAAGAATTCAGGTTGACCTATTTACGCCCGGATCTTTTTTTCACCCCGTTCTCGAAGCACAGATCGTAAAGAGAACCTGTTTTGTGGCCACACATTCTCTTCTCATTCAGGAACACGGTGGTACAGAAATATGTTGATAAAAATTCATAATTTTGATAAAATATGCGATTTTTCAAAATCTCTCGCAAAATCCCGTGTACTCTCGCTTATCCTAACAATTGACGGTGCCCCCGCGCGAGAAATTATAATAAAGGCAAATATAAACAAACACAATCGCATTTAATGAGGTACATTTTGGTATGTTTCTTGCGGATTATTCTGACATTGACCTGGTTTAATTTGTTTGCTTAAATTATCTCCGTGTTTGCGATGAATAATTATAGTATCCCGTCTCCGATGGGGGCTCGTGACCGACTTTTTGTTTGTAAGGGACGATTCAGAATTTACTTCCAGGGGGAGGGTGGAGGATTTTCTATTTTCTGGGTGATTTTTTTCCACGCCCCCCCCTAGTAAATTA
>LD346775.1:342741-355728 GCA_001465055.1 Ptychodera flava | reverse complement strand
GTCTGCATACAGTCTGAAATTGAAATAACTGGAAGACTTAGGAATATCATTAATGTACAACAAAAACAATATTGGTCCTAGAATGGAACCTTGTGGAACACCACAAGAGATATTTAAAAGATGTGAGTCTATATCCTTGATCCTGACAAACTGCTGTCTGTGATGTAAATAACTACTGAACCACTTCAGAGGCAGGCCCCTGATTCCATAATGTTCCAGTTTAGCAAGTAAAATATCATGATTTACAGTGTCAAACGCCTTTGAAAAATCTATGAACAAGCCAAGAATTGAGTTTCCCTTGTCCATTGCGTCCAGTAAAGACTGTGCCAAACTGACAATAGAAAGTTTACAGCTGTGTTTTTCTCTAAATCCATACTGGTGCTCGTATAAAATATGATGTTTTTCAAGAAAGCGCAATAAAAAACTATTCATGATTTTTTCAAAAGTTTTACTGATGACAGGGAGAATCGAAATTGGTCTGTAATTACCTAATTCTTCGATACTACCTTTTTTTATAAATGGGCATTACTCTCGCAATTTTTAGGTTATCTGGAAACTGACCTGTTGAAAAAGACAAATTAATTAAATGTGCAAGTGGGACTGAAATTTCAGCCTTGCCCTCGTGCATTAAATTTGTAGAAATATTGTCCCATCCTGCAGCTTTACGAACATTAATATGTGAGATAACATTTTCAACATCACTTGGTGTAACAGGAGATACAAAAAAACAATGTGATACTCTGTCACCTAAAAACTTATGAAAAGAATCAGTAAGTGTTGCTGGAATTTTGTTTGCCAAATTTTCACCAACGTGGACGAAGAAATCGTTAAAATCTTCAACTTATCTTTTTTCCTTTTTTTACTGACATTTTTCCTCCTCAAAGGAGCATGAATCGAACAGATGTCTTGAAATTTATGAGTAAAAATATCAAAAGCAGTATTTACATCATCACAATTGAGAACTTGATCCAAATTTTCTGCTCTGAGGTCATTTCTGAAAGCCTGGCCATCAAACTTTGACATATCTCTAGCAAAAACAGTTGATGGCGTACAACCATACGTCTTGACATCATTGAAAAAAGCAAAAATTGGAAGGTGGTCTGAAATATCAGCAGTAATTGTACCACAATTAATATTTGTATCAACCATATTTGTGTATAGATGATCAAGAATATCGATAACTGAATTCGTTTAAGATCGTAATGCGGGTGGCAGAACGTATTGAATGAGCTACCTCACTTGATCTTGATCAGACTGTGGCTACATGAAGATCACAATCAAAGGAGCCATATCGTGCGCATCATTTCGTTGTTAAAATGGAACAAGGTACACTTGCGTATATACGCTTACGCGACCTGCGCTCTTTCGTCTCATGTAATGATATATATATATATATATATATATATATATATATATATATATATATATATATATATATATATATATATATATTTCTGGACGTGTGTATTAACGTATGTCGAATTCCGCAACCAAAATGACGTATTAAATTTGAAGTGGCAAAGTAGCACACATTTATGTAATATGAAAATTATTGTGACTTGCACTTTGTAGAGAATCTTGCTCAAAAATGGATTCGGCAACATTACCATCGTCCATATTGAAATGAACACGAATTTACATGTAATACGCATCATAGCACGGCGTCGATTTCGAATGTTGTTTTTCCTGGCTGACCTGGTAATCCGGCTTTGTCAAATAGTCTGGCAAATGTATCGGATTTCACTATAAGTGACGGAGTTCTGATTGTTGAACAATTTGCGAAGGCTTCGAAGAGGATTTTATCAAAAGACAACAAGTTTTACACGGATCTTCCATACAAGATCTTCAAGTTAGGTTGCTATGTTAAGTACAGAATTTGGATAATACACGACAAAATGTTTCAATAATTACCGTTTGAGAATATTTTACATCAAAAAATGAAAACTCAGGGTGTACCCGGCCAATTTTAAACGAATTGATTGATTTTTTAATAAATAAAGGGGTAAATATCATTACGTGGTTACGTGTAATGCCAAAAAAAGTTAAAGTGTCAGGAGTGCGGCTTATCGCTGAAATTTCGACAATATCGCACCATGACTCGATGGTCTCCAGAAGGACGCCTTTATCAAAGTCGTTTTGTCTCCCTGACTTTTCTGAGACACGATCAGTTACATCACTCCAGACCGTGATTTTTTGTATATATCAATACGTGTTGTCTTCACTGGTATCAGGTTAAAGTATCTCAATCTAATCGATGTTTATTTGCCAACATTGCATTTGCAGTTGTTCACTGAGTGCTAATGCGTCAGTCTGCAAAGTTTGCAACCAGTGACTGCAAAAGAGTGATTAACAGATTTTCTATATTCATATTTTTTTCAGTGAAAGTCTTTAAGGAAGGCTGTTACGTCAAGTGTTTCTCTTATCGGTCAATGAAAAAGAATGACACTCCTCATAAACTGTCTGTAAGGATTAATTGAATCTTCTTCAGTATGGTATGTGAAATTACTACATTCAAGGTAATTTTTTTGTACTCATAAAAATATTATTGGGTTTTCTTAAAGGGGAAAAATTTTACATTAATGTACCAAGTTTGTACAACTTATAAATATGTTTTTTAAATTCTTTACAATTTAAACTAAGTATGCATAGATTTCCCAATTATGACCAGTGATAAAGTAAATATATAAATTTCAACCCATGTATCAAAACGATCAGCTTTCTATAAACATAAAAAGAACAAAATATAATACAAGAACCAGTCAAAATATCTTTAACAGAACTTGCTTGAGGAATGTATGGCCAGAGGGTAAAGTTAAGATTTAGAAAAGTTTTTGTTCTTGTTTTGCTCTTCTCATCAATATCAATGCAGGCAAAGTGCCAGGATTCCAAATCATGTTATTAGCATATTGTGCGGCACGTCATGATGTAAGTGAAGTGTGTAGTGTTGTTAGTTATTGAATCCATGTTCAGGTTTAAATTCAATAGTCAGCAATAACAATCACTGAAAGACAAACTCTACAATCTGTATTGGTTGTCCATGACAATGTTTGTGATGCAATAAAAAGATACTGGCAAATTGTCATTGATAGAATTACTTTGCTTGTCTTTTGTAAATCACTTATCTGAATAACAAGACATTGAGGGACCATATATGAACTGAATGTGCTCACGTGTTATACAACACATTCATTGATAGCCAGTAAACAGACTAGAAAATTTTGGCATTTACTCGACAGAACAACTTGACCTACTAATGTGACACCTGAATGGAAGGAATGACTTTGAGTTTGACAAAATTACAAACTTAGTTATCAAGATTGAAATGACTGCTGATGACTAGACATGTTTTGACATTTAACCCCGAAGGTTCGCAGTTGTGCTAATTGACGATATTCTAGGGATTTCATGATAAGTTCATGATAAGTTCGAACGACGCTATTAATTTCGGCTTTCTCCCACGGGGCATGACCGATCACCGACGCGAGAGGTACTATGGCTTACAGCAGCGTCCGCGTAGACTCCTACTCCCTAGCTTAGTTGACAATGGCCCCAGAGCCGAACGTTCGATGTTCGGAAGCTGAATTTAGGTGGACCACCGGAATTCAAACTTTTACTTTTTGAAGACATGTTTATATTGATATACCGTGATTCGCGCGCAATCGCCACGTCAAATATCGAGCGTTGGCATTAAAAAATGTGTTTAAAAATGTTACCAAGTGGGAGTACCACTTTAAAGCCTGAGATGTCTCCTGTGAAGAGTTTGTGAAACCAAAGTCTAGCTGTCATGACGCATGCGTTAAAATTACACTTTTAACAATCCCGTGACCACTAAATTTCCTGATTTTCACTTTATGACACATTGCAGAGTTTATTGCAGCATCACATGTTTGTACAATTACTCCGTGAGCTTCCAGACAACCTTGATAACCTGGCTACCACTCATTAAAACAGCTCTGCGTAATGTTTTAATGAATTTTGATGTTCCGAAAATTAAATATTGGGGTTCATTTGGCGCCATCTTGGCCGCCATCTTGGATTTTGAACAATGGGGTAGGTGTCACATATTTACCGCTCGACGGTAACAGAAACAATAAAATACTATAAACGATACATTTTTAGAAAGCCGAGATTATGGCGTTTTAATTGATATATAACTTAATAGGGATAAATAAATATTTGAACGTCTATTAGACTTTATATCGGCCATTGACCGTAAATCGTAAAATTTGCTAAATATTTCAAACCCAATAATTAAGTTCCCGTACCTTCAAAGAGTTTTTTATAAAGTATTTATATATTTTTTTGATAAACTTAGTTCAATAAACAAGAAAAAGAACATTAAAAGTATGTGTCTTGAGATTTAGTTGGTGCATAAGCTTGTTTTCTTGATACGTGGTATGCCACATAATCGTGTGTAATATAGGAGGTAGGGGTAATGTTTCGCTTTTTGTTTCAAAGTATGAATAAAGAAACCTTAAAAATGTTACATTTTTTTAGAGTCTGAATCTGGCCTTTCTAAAAATATATAGTTTACAGGGAAAAACTGTATATTTGAATGTTACATACATGTTGTGGTCAAATATCCCAAATGTTAGATTGTGTAAGATACGCCTCCCTGTGTAACCAAACAAATGAGTTAAGTCGAAATTTATCGGAGTAGATTACAGTAATCAAAGAAAATGGTTGACTATGGAAAAACAGCACAAAATACTTACAGAATGCTTGTGTCTCATTTTCCAGCTTATTGGTATCAAAACTAATGAGACAGGGATACACATCCAAAAGACTCGTGTGGACTTTCTAAAGGTCTACGGTCGATATGACGACATTGTGGCCAAATATGACACCTCAGTCACTCAAATGATTAGCGACAGCATTCCCGGCTTTGACTGTGATTCATATACTGTATCACTTCTTACAATATTTAGACAATTTTGGGACCAATCCTGACGGGTGTATAAGCATGCTAGCGGGGTACGCTTACCCATTCCGAACACCTGGTACCACCACTAACTTTCAGTGGTTCAGGACGGTCATACCTAAATTTTATAAATCTCAAATGTCCCGCCGACCTGTTTATGTATTACCTTGAATGGAAATGATTATTGGACCAGTTGATTGTCACATTGCCAAATGTATAAACTGGTCATGTATGATACAGGCAGTACTGTACAACATGGAATGTACTACAAAGAAATGGTAAATTTTCTCAACTTTTTATAAAGTTTGTATTCCACTATTACTGTCAGAATTCGGCTTTTTCTCAATCTATAAATAAACTATTACTTGATTACACCTTGATTCAGCATGACTAATATTTTTCATTTGCCACGCAACCAGCCATGCCCGTCCCGGGGATCGCGAATAATGCCTTTAACGAAGCTTTTGAACGCTTTTTGGAATTGTGTAAGAATGACCTCTCTGTGGAGTATAATGTGTAAAGCCGTTGTCTAGCTCGCTTGACTCTGATGATTATATTGAATTCTTTTTTCTCAGCAGCTGGTGGCTAATCTACCTCGAAAGTTAGATCAATCTCGTCTCTCTGATTCGGTTATTCTCGTGGAATGGTGTCTTCAAGCATGGACCCTAAAACGTCCGTTTTTACGATCTATGATTCAAAGAAGTCAGAGTCTAACATTGGCTAAATATCATCCATGATAAGTGACTATTGACAGATTCACATACAAGGATTTTTAAACATTGAGCTGTCAATGGGAATATAAGCCTTTTTAGTCATTTTCTTAGTTTTGTCTCGCCTTCGTATTGCTTGGTGCATAGGGTCTTTGTTCGCCTTCTGTTTACTATTTATTTGCGTAATTTTAATGCGTTTTGTGACATTTTGCTTTTTGGGTTTTAGATCTAGAATTAGTTTGCTATTGAATTTTAATACCCGATCGAAAATGTAATCTTCATTGGGAGTATATAGTGTTCTGCGCTGTAAAACAATTTCGACAAATTGGTTAATGATCTCTTGTTTTCTGGTAAGGAAGTTAAAGTGTTGTCGATCCATCTATCTTAGGGGCGACGTCAAAAGATCGATGTTTGAAAAAAAACTTAATTGCTTAAGTTTGGGGGTGGGGGGTTTTTGGCCAAATTAATTTCTGTGCAGTCAAAAACGATTTAACGTCTTTATGGCAAATTTTACGATTTCAAGGCTGATTTCTGTACGCTAAAACCGATCCAGTCACCTGTATTTTTGTTACTTTATAATGGTTTTCAATTTTTATTTAATTCAATGGTACATTGGTACGTCTTTTGAAAGAATTAGTACAGGGTATGAGTCCGCAATGTTTTTCAATTTTAGGTCAGTTAAGTTAGAAGGGGGTGGGGGGGGTCTGAGGCCAAACTTAAGCAATTAAGTTAGATTTATTGAACTTTTGATGTTGCCCCTTAGTATGGAGAAGCTATATTGTGGATTAATGGTGATTGGTTTTGAGCGATAAAAGAGTCTCTCGTGTTACCGTGTCGTATTAAAAGTAATACTATTAATAGTGACCTCTTTTTCGTCCAGACGGTCACGTGACTGTGCATATATTTATGATATACTGCACAGTTGGCCATTCCTATCTCCAAGTGGGTTTATTTCGCATTGTTTTTATTTTTATTTCAAGTTCAAATATACTGATATAATATAGCAATAAACAACCGCTATAGGTTTGGTATACCACTCGGCTTTGACCATTTCACTCCTTATGCACAAGAGTTTAGCTCTTGTATATGTTGTTTACCGGTCAAAACCGTGTGGTATCCCTTCAAAATGGTCCTTCATTGCTTATATTTCACTCGCGATACGATTAATGTAAAGGGATTAATTACTGCTCCTGTCATATCAACTTAGCAAGAAGACTATGAAATCCCATTTAGAGTTTGTGGGTGTGAAATATGTAATTTTTGACATGTTGTTTTAAAAATTATGCGTATTGAACTTGTTTACATTTTTAAAAATTACTTTCATATTGATGTCTTATGCCGAGATTGCCCGAAATTACGCATAAATTATCCTGTGATGCCTCATCCAAAAGTTATATCAAATAAGAGATTTTGTTGAAATCCAAGCTGTTATATAGCTATTAGGTTTCTTTCCCTTGTTTGAGTTATTGAAATAAGTAAAACGTCTTTTATTACCACCATTTAACTTTTTAGTGCTATTTAATGCCCTGAAGAGTGTTTTTCATGATTCTAACAAGTAAATATCAGTAAAGTAACATAAACTTTTGAGTTTAGGCATGGTCACTGAATAATTTTTGAGCCTACCCCATCAAGCCATATCTTGCTGGAAAAACAACAGCCTTAGTGTTTCAGAGATATATTTATGTGGCTTCCTAGGCTTATTTGCCGCATTTGGTAGGAAAGGAAACATTACCCATAACCCCATCTCTTAAATGAATATTATAGAGGGATATACGGCATACCACATATTAGGAAAAGAATCGAGGCACCCCATAAATCTCAAGATAGACACCTTCAATGGTTTTTTTCTCCGTTACTGAATTAAGTTCTTTAAACTAATATATAAATACCATGTAAAAATTGTTTTGAGGAACAAGAATTTAATTATTTGGTTTGCAATTAAGCAAATTTTACAATTTACATTTAATGGCCGATATAAAACCTAATCGACGATTGAATATTGATTTCTCCCCTTTAAGTTATATACCAATGATAAGGGCATTAATTTGGCTTTCTAAAAATGTATTGTTTATGGTACTTTATTGTTTTTGTTTCCGACTGGGGAAAATTTGTTACCCCTAACCCATTACTATTTTACTAGTGAGAGTGTGGCAGTCCCCTACAAAACAAGTCGTTACACTCTTACCCATCATCAATTAACTGGCAAATAAGCAGATTATGACAGCTGGGAATACTAACTAACAGAAAACTATAGTTGGTAAAATGCCTTAGAGGGGATGATTTCGATACCTGGCCATCGGACTAACTGTTTTGTGTATTTTGTTTAAAAAATCACTTAAAATTGACACCAACGTAAAGGTTTAGGTTTTGTAACTTTCAAATAGACGATTTTTCCCCATAAAACTATACATGTTTAGAAAGACCCTTTTCCGATCTTTCCACAAAAATAACATTTGTATGATGTCATGATTCATGATTCGAGGCAGAAAGGGAAATACAGCGAGTTAACATTACCCCTACCCGTTGTATTATAATTTTGTTTAAAAAAGTCATTTAAAATTGACACAAACTGAAAGGTTTAAGCTTTGTAACTTTCAAATATGCGACTGTTCCCAATAAAACTAAACATGTTTAGAAAGGACTTTTCAGAGCTTTCAATAACATTTATATGGTTTCATAATTCATGGTTCGAAGCAGAAAAGGAAACGTTACCGCTACCCCATTTATTATAATTATGTTTTAAAATATCACTTAAAATCGACACAAACTGAAAGGTTTAAACTTTGTAACTTTCAAATATGCGATTTTTCCCCATAAAACTATATATTTTTAGAAAGGCCTGATTCAGCACTTTCAAAAAATGTAACATTTTAACGTTTCATCATTCATAATTTGAAACAGAAAGCGAAACCTCTACCCCTTATATTACGCACAGATATGTGGCATACCACGTATTACGAAAACAAGCTCATGCACCCACTAAATTTCAAGACACTACTTTTAATGTTGTTTTTCTTGTTTATTGCGCTAAGTTCTTCCAAAAAATATATAAATACCTTGTGAAAAAGGGTTTGGAGGAACGGGAACGTATTTATTGGGTTTGAAAGATGGCAAATGTTACGATTTACGGTCAATGGCCGATATATAAAATCTAATGGACGTTCGAGTATTAATTTATCTCCATTAAGTTATATATCAGTGAAAAGGCAATAATCTGGGCATTCTAAAATGTATCGTTTATAGTTTTTTATTGTTTCTGTCTCCGTCGAGTGGTAAATATGTGACACCTACCCCATTGTTGAAATCCAAGATGACGGCCAGGATGGCGCAAAACGAACCCCATGGGACAATATTTGATTTTGGGAACATTAAAATTCATTAAGTATAGATAGACCCTAAGGATTACAAAAATGTAGGTTAAAAATATATCCATGGGGTGCATGGGAACCGTACCTTCCGACCCGACTATTGCTTACCAGATGGTGCTGTAACTTTTATAGGACGCTAATGGAATGTAACCCTCTGGAGCTCTAGAAATGACAGGTCCTCAAAACGGTCCTACAGAAAATACCCCTATCTTGAATTTGAGCGGGGGATGTACAGACTGAGAAAATTTAATTCTGAGGAGAATTTAGTGATTTCAGCTAAACAGCAGACTTTCTATCACGTACTGCCAATATTTATAAATGACATGTAGTTCTGTACCTATACTAGAGACAGGAAAATTAATTTATTAACATTGCATTGCAATTGCAGATATAGGTAATGAGTTATCAAAACAGCCTAATGTGTTATGTCATCTAATATGCTGCCTTTTGATGTTCAAGTTGAATAAAAAGATTTGAATAAAATTTGTGTTCACTTAAAGGCTCCCTTCTCAATCCCTGGTTCTCGGATTAGTAAATGTGTCAACAGCCCATTAACAGTTTGCCATTCTTTTGTTTTCAATTAAATATTTTATCATGGAAATAATATTTATATTAGATTAATCTGACAATTGAGTGGGGGCTTTACATATATTATTGAAAAGACAATTATCAAATGGTGTAACAAAGGGGCAATTGGATGTTACTGGTTGGTATGTCTTTGTAACTTTCAATGATTATAATTATTTTTGTCCTGAATGCCAACTGTGCAGTTTCCTCTTCTACTCCCTGAACCATGCTGACTTACACAGTGTCAAATTCGTAAGCTGGACCTGTACATTGCAAGACTGAGTTATTAGTGTTGACAAATTAAGTGAACACTGGTCTGGATAAGACTTAAAATGCAAACAATAACTCTGTATTTTACAAATTCATGTATTGACCCTGTGTTGACTAGTAAAGTAATTCTTTCAACATGCCTCCGGGATTTAAACAAGAACTTATCACTGACAGTGACAACAACCAGATATGAACTGAATGTGCTCACGTGTTTTACAACAGGTTCATTAATAGTAGTACGCTTCACATAATGTTGGATATCCAGTTAACAGACTAAAAAATTTAGCATTCGCTCAACAGAACAACATGACATGCTAATGTGACCCCTGAATGGAAGAAATGACTTTCAATTTGACAAAATTACAAAATTAGCATTGAAATTGACTGCTGATGACTCGACATGTAATGAAATTTATCAGACACTACTGGACGCACGAAATAATACAATATGACATGAATTACGGCAAATTTTTTACTGTTATGAGGTTGTGTAAAACAATTGTACCTTTAACCTGTCTCGAAAGACCTGGGACAAAACAGCAAGCAAGGAGATGTTACGCAACATTTGCAGACCTCAGGATAATCACTAACCAAAACACAACAACAAAGACAGACATTGTATATTCTGACAGCAGTTCAATTGAGCGCACGACGCGGACTGTAAGGTAGACTTCTGATAAGACTAGACATATAAACGGTCTACTGCCAGAGTAACTATCTCCGACGAGGATTTATTGTATTATGTTTTTCAATATTTCTGTCAATAAACCCCATTGATACAAATATAATCGACACCCGTGTGAGGCGTGTTATGAGAACAATCAGATATCTATTATATCATTATATGTAGCAGGTTTTATCAACTTTCACACAGTACTCTCAAACTCTCAGAGTTAAATCACTAATTACAAAACTTAATTTAATATGTAAATGATCTAATTATTAACTTGACACGCCTAATGCTTCTCAGTACAATTAAATATTTCTCAGATCAATATTTGGTGCACGTATCATAAAGTTTGGTGCAGAAATTTCACTTATGTCACTAATAACAATAGTTTATTAAATGTGCGTTATAGTAAAACAGTTCATTTTATTAAATGTGCGAAAGAGCAGATATTGACATGACACTCACAGTATCAGCATAATATTCTGAGATTGTCATCTGTGAAAAATTTCATGAAAGTGCAGTATTTCTTGCTACATGTCTACACTGTCTTTACCGTCTCCATAGGGAAACTATTGTATGGTAAAACATGATATTGCATAACTTCATTAATATGCAAGCCACACTAATCAAAATCTGAAAGGTTCTTGCAAGTGGCATATGGTACCTGTGTACCAAATCTGACTTGAATCTGTTCAGGCGTTTTTGAGTTATGGTGTAAACAGATAGACAGACAGACAGACAGACAGACAGACAGACACACTCTCTCTCACACACACGGACAGACAGACAGGCATCGCTATGAAATTAGACCACGTGTGAACACGTTAGCTAAAAATTGTGAAAAAATCATCAAGCATGCACGTTATGGTCCTTACGACTCCTTGATAAAGCAAAAGTATTGGCAAACACAATTAACACATGAAAGACCAATGTAAAGAAGACTTATTGAGTATTTCAGAAATAAAGAAAAGAGAACCAGATGTGAACTGGATGTGCTCACGTGTTTAACAAGTTTCATTCATAGTAGTACGCCTCGTAGAACAATACGATATCTGTTATATCACTATATGTAGTAGGTTTCATCAACTTACGCACAGTACTCTCAGAGTTAAATCACTTACTAAAATGTTTTATTTAATATGATCTGTGTATTGACGTGACACTGCTCAATACTTCATGGGACAATTAGATATCTATCAGATCAACATTTGTAGCACATTACATTACATTTAACACTGTAATTTGAAAGTAATATCACTAATTACAAAGTTTATTGAATATGCAAATGAACTCTTAATTAACTTGACACTTTTCAATGTCTCATAGCACAATTAGATATTTATCTGACCAATATCTGTAACAGGTATCACCAAATTTGGTGTAGTAGTTTCAGAGCTATATACCTAATTACCAAATGAACACTTAATTAACTTCACACTATTAAATGCTTTACAACACAGCCAGATGTATGTTGGGTCACTATCTGCAGCAGATTTTATCACATTTGGTTTCTTTTATTTCGGAACTATATGACTAATTACAAAATTACAAAACTTATAAACATATGTAAATGAGCTATTTATTAACCTGACACTGCTCAATGCTTCTCAGTACAATGGGATATTTACCAGATCAAAATCTGTAGCATGTTTCATCAAATTTAATGCTGTAATAATCGAGTAATATCACTAATTACAAAGTTCGTTAAATATGTAAATGAACCCTTAATTAACTTCACACTGCTCATTGTTTCATAGCGTAATTAGATATTTATCAGCGCAACAACAAGTTTAATCAAATTTAATGCTGTAATGTTGGAGTAATATCACTAATTACAAAGTTAATTAAGTAAGTAAATAAACTCTTATTAACTTCACACTACTACATACTTAGAGCACAGTCAGATATCTGTTGGATCAGTATCCGCAGAAGATTTCATCAAATTTGGTGCAGTTATTTCGGAGTTATATAACTAATGACAAAACTTCATATTTATTTGCTTGACACTGTCCAATGCTTCTCAGCACAATGGAGGCATCATGGGCCAGTGGCTAGAGCAGTGGACTCACGATCACAGGACAGTGAGTTCGAGCCCCGGCATGGCCATGGTGTTGTGTCCTTGAGCAAGGCACTTTATTCCTCATTTCTCCTCCCCACCCAGGAGTGATGGGTACCTGGTAGGACAGTGGTTGTAATGTGTGTGTTTAGCTCTGCTGCGCTTATTGGCTGCACATGTGAGCTGTAGTTTGCTCCCCAGGGAGTTGAGTGGTATCATATTAGGTCCAGTGACCAGGGGTAATAATAATCGTAAAGCGCCTTGAGCACATGTACTTGTGGATATGTGCGCTATATAAGAACCCATTATTGTACTTTGGCCTCAGCCCAAGTACATTTGTTTTCATTCCGTGGGAAAAAACTGTAAGGTATGACCATTTCTGGCTGAGACCAGGGAGGACAAAATGTCTTGGCTTCATCTTTCTT
>LD346775.1:327172-339511 GCA_001465055.1 Ptychodera flava | reverse complement strand
GCAATTCACGCGCACGCCCTTCAGAGAGCATGCGCAATTGAGTCTTTGTGCGCGTGTCAGTAATGCTCGTGCTATCGTGTCGTTGAACAGTTGAATATTGACAGAAATTGGAACTACTGCAGAGAATACTTTTCAGGATATCACATGTGAGTGTTAAGGTACCAAGTAGGACGTTTATGAAAACCCTTTCAGAAAGTTCACGCCGCCTGTGGCCATTTTGTGGAGTATAAGCTATACGCTTACGTAACTGCAGTGTATTTCTACTGTACATATTGCCGGAACATGTGTGATGGAATTTTGTGTTTCACGTCGTTCAATCATTTAGATAGAAATGCCGCCCTTCTCCAAACTTCGAAAAAATAGGGTGACAGACTTTGGAATGCTAACTCTTGTATACAATGACGTAATTTAATGAGAAGACATTTGTGACATGTGTGATGGAATTTTGTGTTTCACGTCGTTCAATCATTTAGATAGAAATGCCGCCCTTCTCCAAACTTCGAAAAAATAGGGTGACAGACTTTGGAATGCTAACTCTTGTATACAATGACGTAATTTAATGAGAAGACATTTGTATTCGAGCACGGCTACAGTTTTGGATTCGAGAACTCTCATCATGGCGGATTCACTGAAACAGTCAGTTACCTATATTCACAACAATCCAGAGGGTGAGTCGAACATTTTCCTACGTCCATGTAGCACTTGTGCAAAAATAAGCGAATCCACAGGCCTTTGGCGAATCAATAAATGCATTTTTCACCAAGCTGAAAGGTGGAAAGATTAATTATTTTTGTTGTATACAATGACGTAATTTAATGAGAAGACATTTGTATTCGAGCACGGCTACAGTTTTGGATTCGAGAACTCTCATCATGGCGGATTCACTGAAACAGTCAGTTACCTATATTCACAACAATCCAGAGGGTGAGTCGAACATTTTCCTACGTCCATGTAGCACTTGTGCAAAAATAAGCGAATCCACAGGCCTTTGGCGAATCAATAAATGCATTTTTCACCAAGCTGAAAGGTGGAAAGATTAATTATTTTTGTCGCATGTCAATAGTTTGATACAATATGACTATCGCCTTTTACAATAATACTGGCTATTCGATTGTGCATTGTGCTACAGGTCAAATTCAAAATCTTATTCCCCAGGTTGATATACATATGTAGAAATTTTTATAGAAACTATTCCATAGCTATTTATATTTCTTTATCACTTTTTGCGGTTTTGCGGTTTTCTGTTTTTTGTTAGCTGATTTGTCGGCAAATGCCAAAACGACTAATCTTTGCGGTTTTCTATAATTGTGAGTTGGCACACACGCCAAAACGATTAGTCTATTGCGTTCGTATTTCTTGGCACGTTTTAGTCTCACTGTTTACCTCCGGTTGGTTAGCAACCGCAGTTTAATTGACAGCCGATTCTTTATATTTAGGGTGAATTGTTGCAATAAGTGTTTCCTACGACGTTCGCACAAGTGAGGGCCCTATACTATGTCAAGTAGGGCATGCAGTATTAAACGTGAAACATTTATCTTGTAATATTTCCCCCCCTTGTCTTGGCCTGCTGGATTTATAAAAAAGTGTTTAAAGGTATACAGGCACCATGTTCAAATTTAGCCGTTGCTACCATGGAAAGGGATCTAGCTAATCATAGAGTTTATGGGGTCATGCCAGGTCACACTAAAATATTGCACCACTACATGTTCATACTTTTACTATAGTTAAACAATCAGAAATAATTTGTCTTCATTATTCTTCCTGGAATGAGGCAAAGAAATCATTAATTGTAAATCCACAAAATAAATAAGTACCAGTGAATCAAGTGTTAAAAAAATGCGCTACTGTTACTGCTTGTGATAAATAATGGTACATTGGGTGATAAGGGGAATTGGGTTCATAAAATTAATTTGAGATACTAGTAGAATTAATTTTAGCACATAAAATTAATTCGAGGGCATAAACTTGATTTGATGAATGCATAATAAGTTAGTAATATACTATATAACACTTATTTGAGATGACTGCATGAAACAAAATTAAAAATGCTTGAAAAATTATTTTTGGTCTATATAAAATTAATTCTTACACACTAAAATTAATGGAAAACATAATTTTGATCACAGTGGCCCAAATATACATTATCTTTATTATTATACACCTGCGTCTGCAATCTATGTAGTTTTCTTCGCACGGTAAATTTTGGTATCAGAGGACGCAGGGTCCAATAACTTTGACGCGGAGTACAATAACTTTTGGTGTTATTGAACGCTATTCGACCTTTGACCTCAAAACACCATTACGTCAATGCGGGGAAATACTTCTAAACATTCGCTACTTCACAACGTTAGTAGTGGTGAATCAAAAGCCTGTGAATTTGGGTGAAATTATACTGCCGACCTACAATTTCAAACACGTACACTGCGCTGTGCGGGTTTGAAATTTTGTTCTCTGCACTTAGCGTTCTCAGTTTGCTCGCGATCGCTCAGTGCAGTGCGGGACAGGCATCCCCCAAAAAGCTTTAATTTTGATTTTTTCGAGGTAAAATTGGATTAAAAAAGGTGTATAATAATGAGATTATTACCAAAATACCGGGATTTATGTCCAAAGACATTTTTAATAGGAATTAGGGAAAAAGTAACATTTTCAATGCCAAAATAGTTACCATGGCAACTTGAAACATTAAAATAAGTCTGGTTTTTGTGTTCTCTGACCCGAACTCCCCCACTGGATAATTTTCATATCAACCAAAGTAACTTTTCATGGGATATTAGAAAAATTTAAATTTTCAACCCCTAAAATGGTTACCATGGAAACATGGGGCAGTGAAATCGATATCATATTTGGTCTTTTCGACCAAAAATACCCTTATAGTGAAATTTTCACGGAAATTGAACCTATTATTATTCGCATTATTATTTCTATATAATACTTATATTAATTATGTATATCATATCATTATCTATAGCACGTTTCACTGAATTAGGTGTCGTAATTTCAGAGTTATATACCTGATTACAAAGTTCATTAAATATAAGATGAACCCTTAAAATAAGTTCACAATACTGAATGCTTTACACCATAGTTAGATATCTGTCGGATGACTATGTGCAGCAGATTTCATCAAATGTGGTGCAGTTATATCAGAGTTATATGACTAATTACAAAACTTCATAAATATGCAAATTAGCTATTTATTAACTGGCAGTAGACCGTATACACGGCTAGTCTTATCAGAAGGCTGTCTTCCAGTCCGCATTGTGAGCTCAATTGAACTGCTGTCAGAATATGTCTGTCTTTGTTCTTGTGTTTGGGTTAGTGATTATCCTGAGGTCTGCAAATATTGCGTAACATCTCCTTGGTCGTTGTCTTGTCACTTTATATAAGACAAGTCAAAGGTATAATTGTTTCACACAACTTCATAACAGTCAAAAAGCGTGCAGTAATTCATGTCATATTGAATTATTTCATGCGTCCAGTAACGTCAATACATGTCGAGTCATCAGCAGTCAATTTCAATGCTTGATAACTAAGTTTGTAATTTTGTTAAACTCAAAGTCATTCCTTCCATTTAGGGGTCACATTAATATGTCAAGTTGCTCTGTTGAGTGACTGCTAAAATTTTCTAGTCTGTATACTGGATATCCAACATTCTGTGAAGCATACTACTATTGATGAATCTTTTGTAAAACACGTGAGCACATTCAGTTTGTATCTGGTTTTCAAAGCAATATTTCTCATCAAAGGTGACAACAAAACCCCACATACTATATATTTTCAAAAAGCAGAGACTCTGAAATTTAGTATGGTAGCAATAGATTACTCAAAAAAGGAAGTAGTGTATATTTTTGGTGAAAAACACAAATTTTGGTATTTATGAAAAAAATAATTTAAGAAATAAAATTGACGCTATTTTCTAAAATGTAATATTTGACTTGAAAGAAGAGTTTATGTAAAAAAAACTATTATTCTCTTTTGCATTATATATCCGCATTCTTAAATGGCACGGGTTTAAAGGCAAACTATCAAAAAAAGTGATTATAATCATGATAAGCGAACTTGAAATACCTCTTATTCAAAATGTAAGGACTTTATTGCCAAACAAAATAGCAGTTTTGTTATATGGCATTTAAATAACATAATGTGAAAATTTCAGAAAATTTTGACATCGTCGAGTGAAATTCTTTTGAAATTTTGAAATTGGGAGGAAAAAAAGCCAGGAAATCGGATGATTTGCAAACATGTGCATAAATGAAGACTTCTTTATCACGCACTTTGCGACTGCTTGATAAGCCAAAAGTTAAACCCAAATAACATTTTTATGTGCGGTCAACAAATTAATTAAAACTGAATGAATATATGCGAAAAAAAGTAATTGTACGGGTAATAAACGCTGTGTTTGGTGCAGCGCCCTCTTAAAAGCAGTCAGTCACATTTCATAATACTTACCTGAGATAAATTACAGCAGATCTTACCTTAACATTTTGATGATTTTTACAGTAATTTTGTTATGCCTTGCAATCTAACCAGTAACAGATTTTAAGCGGGTGGTCGTTTTTTTAACAGTGCCCTCGCATTGGCATTTTGAATACTGAGGAACGCCCCTTTAAATTGTTCAACAGAACTTGTACAAATGTGTTGTTTTTTACTATTGTTGAGGTTTGAATTTTACTCTATTTGTCAATGATATTTTAAGCTATATACACTGTACCTGTAGGTATGTTGAAAAGCCAAATACTGGGCATTTTGGCATGCTGCATGATCTATAGAACGGGAAAGTGCAACTGTAACGAGTTAGAACAAAATTAATGTGAAAATCACAAAACGTTACCACTACAAAGGAATAAACCTTGACATAATATTGGCTGCACAAAGCTTTCTGAAGGGTCGCATGCGACAACAATGGTCATAGGTCGGCATGCCAATGGTTCGTTAAAGGTCAGAAGGTCAAAGCTTCAAGAATGGTTGATACGTTGAAGCTTCAAACAATGTCAGAATATCGAGAGAGAGGAAGCTTCGAAAGGGGTTGGTATGTTTCAGCTTCGACAAAGGTCAGGAGGTCAAAGCTTCAGCAAATCTGGGCTGTAAGCTTTCCCTGAGGTTAGTACGTCAAAGCTTCAACAAATAGGCGAACCTTAGTTGAAGGTTTGAATAAAAGATCTTCAAATAATCTCGGTACGCAAATTGGTTTTCGCAGCTTAGGCATGAACCTTCGCCTGAACTTTGAACAGGCTTTGTTGACGCTGTTGCATAGTCGCGTGTGTAGCGACGATGGATGTTCGAACGTCGCAAAATAGACTTCCAGCAAATGCCATTCCCTGGGTTTGTCGTGCGCAGAAGAAATTATATATTTTTAAAGTTTTATTTCATTTTTTAGTAAGAACCTTCAAATATAATGCAGTGGACAAAATGCTTGATATGCGCTTAGCATATTTACGTATATTGACGTATATGGAACACATTTAATTACATATTCAACGTATATCCTGGTATAGGGAACATTCCAATACGTTGATATGCTTGGAGTATTTCTATGCAGATCATAAGTATACGTAATGCTGATCTTTGCACACTAAGTGTACACTGTAGTTTTGCATTTTCTTAGTGTACGTACGTGTATACTTAACGTATTTGCCACATGTACAGAATCAGTATATGCGTAATATATATTGTTGCATATCAAGTATTTTGCCCAGTGATATTCCAAAGAAGAATTTTTTTAAAGTTTTATTTCAGTTTTTAGGGAAAATCTTTCAATAGAACCCAAAAGATTTTCAGCTATGCGTTTTTATGTACTCTGTTTTGGTCGTACTGAACGTAAACAAGCCTGGCAGGTCAAGGGTTACGTTTTCACACTTCCCCCATTTTCATTCTATATTTTAAGTTTTGTCATCAGTGAGTTGCATTGCAAATATGAAAGAAATAGTCTACCTTTTGCGGACGATTTACACAGTGCGGACGCAGATACCCGAGACGCGAAAAATCGATTGGTGGTATGGAAAGCGAAAATTTCAAAAAAAAAATCACTAAGTAGCTCTACACATTGTAAAGAAATTTCGCCTATAGTTCATCGAGAATTCAACTTATGTTACTCATAACTAGGCAAATTGAAAGATAGATAGTTAGATTTACTAAATCGTACATTTTTTAGTGTCTTATTAGTTTATATTGCAGAAAAATCGCGAAGTCAAAATGATGTCTCGTGCGTTTTGACAGATGATACAACTCATTCACTCCTGAATTTTCCGGTCATGCTCATTCCATGTTTCTTCTCCAAGTTTGAATTTTCACTGTCCTTTTACACACAAACTTTAACGCTATGCACTCAGTTTTGGCGATAAGGCCGTGAGACGGGAATGTTAACTTAAAATAGCACTGACGGGTACAGGTAGTCCTTGCAAATCCCTTAAACAACAGCTAAAGCGCATGCGTGAAGGTTGCCCTCTAGCGACGATACTTATTGTAGCGTTTCTCTAAGAATCTCATCCTTATCTTTTGAGCTGGAGAAAGTATCTCCCCTATAAAAGTGCAGAAAATTAAGCAAAAAAAAAATGAGGCGATTCCATGAAGAGTTCTATCTCTGAAGTGGTCAATATAAATTTACTATAAACATAAATGAACTATTACTGATTGTCACTGATTTTTCCAAAATGCACACTTGCATATTGAACCAGAATGGAAAACAAATTACAAGAATCACAGCTTCAAGGCTATACCTGAGTTCAGTAATTTTAACAATTATTGTTCTAAAAGTACAGGTTTAATTAATTATGAGGTTATGCGATTTCCCTAACTAAAATACGTATTTTATAAATCTTTCACAATTTGATGCAATAAGTATCTTATAACAATACAACAACAATATAAACTTTATTTTAACTCTATTACCATGATAGGTATACGCCTCTTTTCACAAGGGTCGAGCACAAAGAAAACTTATACACAAAAGATAAAGTACAGTATAACAACATTACAACACAGACATATTTCATGTAAAAATGTCGATAAAGCTTTGTCGATAAACTTTGTAACAAGCCTGTTTAAAACTCCAACCCTTGTACAACTTCTTATTGCTGTAGGTAAATTGTTGTACAGGTAATTACTCGAAAAGACTGCTTTAATAATTCGGTTCTTGCGAATGGAACTTGTATAGCTTTATTACCAACAGATCTTAAAGATCTTTGTGGATCTGTGTACTTTGTTATCATATCCTGGATGTATCGAGGAGACTGGCCACAACATACCCTTGTAAACAGACACTACTGGGTTGTACTTATAGCGATGGGATAGCAGATACCATTATCAGAAGTGTAAACATTTCAATGGATGAGGTACCAATGTCACAATTCAAAATTAGTCGCACTGCCCGCTTTAAAAGACAGTTCAATTGATCCATATCCTTTTGACTACAACAACCCTAAACACCGAGACCATAATCAAAATATGGTAAAATGAAACTGTTATAAAACTGACGCCTCGCTGAAACTGGTAAAATGCTTAAATTCTGGCAAGAAGATACAGATTACTCTTTATTTTTTCACAATACAATCAACATGTGATGTTTATGATAAATGACTATGAATCATCCACACCAAGAAGTTTTTAGTTTCTACATTTTCAATATCATTGTCACCATCTTATGATGTAACTTTGAGTTCATTACAATCAAAATTCATAAAATTGCAGCAAAGCTAGATTGTAATAATGATTAATATCTTTAATGGCAATAATCAGTGTTGTAATGACATGTCAAAAAGAATTTTAAATGTTTCAGTCTTGTCACGCATCACGCTCACTTGCCGTCTGTATATGTAGTGTTGATCTGAAAGAATGTTCACACCACTTATTAATTAATATACATGAATATTAAAAACCAGTAAATTTATCATTTATTAGACATATGTTTTAAAAGTATTTCTCAATGACAATTCATCAAGTCGTCAGTCAATTGTTAGGACACTTTAGTGCGTTGAATATTACAAAGAATGACTCTTTGAAAATTATCTCTTCAATGGATATACATGCATGATATATTAACAGATATCAGTAGCAGATATTGTTATATAAAACAAAGTATTTTCTCTATCCTTACGTATAAGCTGTTCTGTGGAATCGTCCGACTTAATGTCAGCATGCTCTCATTTGTTTCTGATTGGATCTCATTTCACAAACTTAATGCACATCTGAACTCCCAATAGACTCCCTATAATTTATATGAACTTCAGTCTACTTAGCATACAGCATTGCCCTCTAGGCTATCATATTCTCTAATGTGTACAGGTGAGGCTAAAGTAAATAGTCACTGCTATGGCTTAAGAAACGGGTCATAGGAAGGGGACTTTGTTGTTTTCATGTTACTACGTCACATTGTAGACACTCAGAGAAAAATCAAGGGAAGAATCGGAAACCGTACCCAAAAAATGTAAGAAGATCTATATTGACGATAGACTATAACAGGTATAGATTCAGAAACGTATTGGAAGCCATCGATGCAGGTTTATTAAGTAAACTATAACTTTTTGCCCGGAAAATTCGTTTCGGAACTCCGCTGTACTTGCGTTTAGCGGCTATTCCATTTCCCGACTTCCTATATTTCTAATGCATACCAAAGCGGTGTATCGAACCACAAGTGACTGTGGCTTGAGGATGACTTGCATGTTATTGTTTTTGAAATACCACAACGGTTATAACCATTCTGCATGACTATACATTAAGTAAGCGACAGAAGATTGTCAACTTAATGCTTCTCCGTTTTATAAATTAGGTAAAGCAGGACTCTGTGGAAGAATGTTCAATTCACTCATGGCAATTTACAATCAAGTTAAAGCATGTGTTCTTGGTAATGAGGGTTTAACCGAAGTTTTTGATTGCCCATATGGCGTTCGTCAAGGATGTATTCTGTCACCATTCTTGTTTTCCTTCTTTATTAATGATATTTATGATGAGTTTAAAAACGACCCATGGGTAGATGGTTGCTCACTTGGTATGGTCGAACTTTTCTATATTTTATTTGCTGATGATTTAGTACTGTTGGCAGAGAGTGCAATTAAATTGCAAATACTTCTCAACCAAATGGAAGTTTACTGTAGAAAATACAAACTTACTGTTAATCTTAGTAAAACCAATATCATTGTATTCAGAAATTGTGGCCGCCTGAGAAACTATGAGCGTTGGTTTTACCGGGGAAAACGTGTACGAGTCGTTTCATATTTTAAATATTTGGGTGTTGTATTTTCTTGTAGTGGTTTGTGGTGTAAAGCCCAGGAAGTTTTAGCATCCCAAGCATCAAAAGCACTCTTCTCATTGAATTCAAAAATTTACTTTATTAGTAATGAAGCTATGCATATTTGCCTGAAAATTTTTGACACAAAAATACTGCCCATCTTGAATTATGGGTGTGAAGTGTGGGGCTATATAGAAGGTTAGGACATTGAAAAGGTTCATAATAAATTCTGTAAACAAATATTAAAAACAAGAGAAACACGTTTCAAATGCAGCAGCAAGAGCAGAACTTGGAAGGTTTACTTTACGAGCAATGAGACTTTATAGAATTGTTAAGTATTGGCTGAAACTTTGAAGACTTAGGCATGAGCGGTACATTTATCATGCTTATCAAATACAACATGGTATGGCAGAAAGTGGTAAAAATGCTGGGCACTAAAATTAAAAAACATTATGTTCTCATACGGTTTTGCTGAAAGCTGGTATAATCAAGGTGTTGAAAATGAAAGAATGTTTTTGTCACTGTTCAGACAACGCTGTATTGACATTGACCTACAACATTGGCATGAACAAGTTCACAACTAATAGATTAGCCACGTATGTTCTTTTCAAAAGTTCACCTTCATTTGAAAACTATTTGAATGCAAGATGAAACCCATTTTTAAAGTCACATTCACCTCTTTTCGCATCTCCTCACATCCATTAAATATTGAACATGGCAGACACGTAAAATACCCCGAGATCAACGTGTATGTTACTGTGATAATTTTTCTGTCGAAGATGAATTTCACTTTTTGCTGGTTTGTCCAATTTACTCTGATCTCAGAAATGTATACTTACCTTTCTATTATTACAATTTTCCTAGTTTTGATAAATTTATTCAATTAATGCAGAATGATGACCATTCCATCATTCGAAATCTTTGTAAATTTGTATTTCATGCATTTAAAAGAAGAAACGACCGTTTAATGCAGTTTAATATTTTTTTTATCTGTAACTCCTGTACATTTGATCTAAATGTATATGCTTGTTACCATTATGGCACAAAGGGCCGGTGGCCTAAGGTGTGAATAAAGATAATAATTATTATTATTATTATTATTAATGCTTCTCTAATCAATAACTGGATTAAACGCCCGTGATACTATCACGTGATACATAAACTCTTTCGTAAATTACTAAAATTGTTCAAGATAAGGCCGTGAGACGAAAATATTAACATCAGAAAGCAGGACATAATACCAACAACTTTCTCCTAACGATGCAATCCACTATCGTCAGCAATGTCAATTTCCTTTGAGCATATTTACATTATTTACAGGAGGATTACTGCATGAACGGTCAATTTTGATCACAGACCATTATTCTTAAAACAAGATAACGTAGTAATATATTTACGCATGTGGATGTTGATCACAATAATCGGCTGTTGCGTTTGACAAGGGATTTGACTCAAAAGTACAAAAAAATATTACTGCCGTCAAATTTAATGTAGAGGCTACACTGAACATGTAAAGATTACACACAAAAAGTAATGGAGATTTTAATATTTACAGACGAAACAATTCAACAAGATCTTTTAGTCGGCTGCATTTATGCAAAAAAAGTACCTTACCCTAAAAAATTGCTACAAAAGGTTTCTCAACGGGTTTCTATAGAGTCAAATGTGCTTAATAACATATTAAAAGTCTACCGAAATCTGACCACCGAAAACGTGTCATTTTCAAGATGGCGTCCAAGATGGCCGCCATATACTTAAAATGGCCATAACTACTTAAATATTCAACCTAGACTAGTGATTTCTGTGTCTACCACCATGTTTTAGTGGTTTAGGAATCCACGTATCATACCTAGATTGTAGGCAAGTGATCATAAGTCCAATAATATGCATATTTATACATGTATTGAAAATAATCACTGTCACATTCTTCGTCCGGAATATGTTGCTAATGTGGATTTTCACAATTTCCGAGGTTAGATAGTAAAGGGAAAGCAACTCAACACATCGTTCATATTTGGGTTGTTTGCGTTTTGTGTATGAAATTGTGTATAATATACGTCTATCTCATATTTGTCTATTTTATGTAAAATATTGCTTAGCCATGGAGAGACGTACCCGTAATCTGCGTGTCTTGATGTTACTCCGCACTGGAGCGGAGAGACTAGTGAGACTGCGATCCTTTGGCGCTACGTTTCGAAAACAGAGTTTTCTTCATCAGTCGCTTAAAATTCATTCTTGATTGGTGAGATGTGTTGAATGGTTGATTGTTTTTATATGGTAGTATGTTGTTCCACTTACGTTTGTTGTTCAAGTAGGGAAGCTAGAATGTCTACTGTTTGGTCTAGTTGTGTTAACTTTGTGTAGGTTCGTGTGAACCTGAGTTCGAGCTTTTGTCGCTTTTGTGAAGTCTGGCGCTTATACGTGTATCGCCTATATTTCTGTTCCTTCTATATGAGATTATTGGTTGATTTTGGGACAGTTTTTTTAGTGTTTTGGCTTTTTCAAGTTCACTCCAGTTTTCTGTCAGGGCTTGCTTGATTTTTGTCGTTTCGATGTACGGGCTATATGTTGTTACGAAGACTACTGTATCGCTGGTGGCGTTCTTTCTTTCTTTTTGTTGTTAAAGCTGTCTTTTTCTGCTTTTATGATCTGTTTCTCTGATAATGCGTTCTATTTCATTTTTCTATATCGTCGGTCTTGTAATTTTTCACTAAATTGTGTGACCTTCTGTGTAAAATCGGTTTCGTTGTTGCATGTTCAGATGTATCGTAATGTTTCACCTTTGATCAGACCTTTGAATGTTGCTGCCGGATGGCATGAGTTTCATTGTAAGAATTGGAATGTATATGTTGGTTTTATGTGTGTCTTCGTGTCGAGAATGTTCTTTTTGTTGTATCGACGACCTTTGTAGATAGTCAGGTCTAAATATGTGATTTCTTGAGAGGAGCTTTCAAACGAAAATTTGAAAGTAGGATGCATTTTGCTGATGTTTGATATGAATTCATTGAGTTCCAGTGTTTCCCCTGGGTTCCAAAATCTTGTAGCAAATTTGGCTAGAAGCCCTAAAAAATTATTCGCCAAACCAGATATTCAATTAGCCAAGCCGATACCACTGA
>LD346775.1:276518-326075 GCA_001465055.1 Ptychodera flava | reverse complement strand
GTGGTTCCCCCCATATTGGTGGAGCAGCCAAAGTCAAAAAGGAAAGTTTGCCGTTTTGCTTAGTTTCACCGTCACTACGATCCTTCAATTAAATTCAGTGTTGACGAAGACATGGCTGTCACTGCACGGAGTTATAGGCACACATTGCGCGTAGTCAAACCCAAAACTTCGCAACATTTTAGTCAACTAGTCATGATATACATGCAGTACTATTGATTTGTGAGTTATTTCGTTACAATTTTATTCATACTGTATGTGTTACAAATAGGATCTCCTGACGCATTAAAGGTCGGGGATGCACAGAGATACGTATAAAGTATTACGTCTCAAATTGAATGCAGGACATGTGCGCGCGGACAAAGTGATGACGTCATAGTGCAATTTTCGATTCGCAAGTTTGGCTAACTTTTGCCAAAATCTTCTTGCCAAACGCTACTTTTTTCTCGCATTTGCGATTTGGCGAGCGGGCAGCGGAAACACTGAGTTCGTGTTGCGTTCCGATCAAAATCAGAAAAACATCGTCCCTAAACCTCAGCCAGGTAGATATTTGTTGTTTGTGTTTCTGTATTATTCTCATTTATGTCTTGTGAAATGCAATATCTGCTACTTCCGGAGACGATAATGACCCCATAGAGCACCCCCCATATTTGCCGGTAGAATTTTGTCATTGAATTCAAATGTGTTATTTTTTAAGAAATTTCTAGCAGAGCTATCATGTATTTCGTTGGTGGCTGCTTGATTATGTAATTGTTTGACGATCTTTCCTGATTTAATGCTCTGTCGACTGATTCAACTGCCTCATTATTTGGTGTATTCGTGTACATTGAAATTACACCTAGTGTTACTAGTGTCGCATTGGCCAGAACTTTGATTGTCTCAATTTTTCTTATAAAGTCTGTTGTATTTTTTATGTATGTTGGTTTTTCCTTGACGATTTGTTTGAGAAAGTGGTCAGTGAATTCTGATATGTAAATGTTGGACTGGAGCATCCACTTATAATTGGCCGTCCTATGAGCTTAGATCATGGTGGCGGTATTTAATGTATTTTCGGTAGAAGGCACCAAAGCGGTGTTTTTATTTTTCTCTTGACTGGATTCAAATATCCATATATGGGATAGTCAATGTGTTTTTAAATTGTACATTTCTGTTTTGAGATTGTGTATGTCTTCTATTGTAGTGTTTGTGTCATCTGTTGCCAATTTTGTGTATATCGTTGATCGCTAAGTCGACGCTGGCATTCTCTTATGTAACCATCAGTGTTTAAAACTGCTGTCCCCCGTCCTTTATCAAAGGGTTTGGTGGTTATCTTCCTGCTTCCGAATACTTTTCTAGTTTTAAATTCTCAGTTGTATGTGGGATCCATTTTGAGTTCATTTTGAATGGGTGTTGTACGGTTATCAAAGATCATCAAACAATTTCATAATCAAGCAGCCACCAACGAAATACATGTTAGCTCTGCTAAAAATAATCTTAAAAAACAAATCATTTGAATTCAATGACGAATTCTACCGGCAAATATGGGGGTACTCTATGGGGTCTCCCTCGTCACCGGAAAGCTCCTCTCAAGAAATCACATATTTAGACCTGACTATCTACAAAGGTCGTCGATGCAACAAAAAGAACATTATCGACACCAAGACACACATAAAATCAACAGATACATTCCAGTTCTTACAAAGAAACTCATGCCATCCGGCAGCAACATTTAAAGGTCTGATCAAAGGTGAAACATTACGATACATCAGAACATGCAACAACGAAACCGATTTTACACAGAAAGTCACACAATTTAGTAAAAAATTACAAGACCGACAATATAAAAAGCCGCAATTATACTGTGTCGCTCACATTTGATCAGAATTGGTACATACCAGTATGGGTACCAAAGATCAGCAATACATTTTGTTTCTATCTGTTCAGTGCAGGAAAATTCTACATTGATGTTATGACAATGATTTCTGCACTGTACAACCAGAAAAAACTACAAGAAATATTTAAACCAGAAAAACAAGAATGACATAAGTAAATAACATGTGAAAAATAATCGCAATCATACCAATCCATAATCCAATAACACTAGGTCAGAATTTGTAAGACAATAGTTGTAAACATAGACACAAAACAGCACAGAACAGACAGTAAATAGACGGTACACAAACAAAGTCAAATTCATGAAAGAAAGATATATGGACCTCTGAAACTTTAGGTACTGGAGGTCAACTTCAGCAACATGCATAGCAGAAACAGCTAGTCCCTTTTAGTTTGAGCAGGTCTTTTAATATGTAACAGTTCATAAACAATGACAGGAAATGATTCAAGGTCAGTGGAGTAGCCTGTTTCAGTCACTGGAACGGAACCAATCCTGCACATTTGCAGGATTTCCCTTTTTCTTACCTCATTTGCACATTTTTGACACTGACTTGTTCATTTGAACAACGTCACATCTAAACCCCTGCATCTACCTGTACACAAAATACTTAGATGGTAGCTTTGGTGGTATGGGAGCTTTTGCGTGTGACGGACATACATCCGCACATAAATACCCACATACATACATACATACATACATACATACATACATACATACATACATACATACATACATACATACATACATACATACATACATACAGACATATATATAGACATACAGACATACAGACATACAGACGCCACCGAATCACCATACAAGGTCTTTTTGGTATTTGTATTTATACCAAATATGAGCTAAAAATGAAATAGAACGCATTATCAGAAAAACAGATCATAAAAGCAGAAAAAGCCAGCTTGAACAACAAAAAGAAAGAACGAACGAACGCCATCAACAATACAGTAGTCTTCATAACAACATATAACCCGTACATCGAAACGACAAACATCGAGCAAGCCCTGACAGAAAACTGGAGTGAACTTGAAAAAGACGATACACTAAAAAACTGTTCCAAAATCAACCAATAATCGCATATAGAAGGAACAGAAATATAGGCGATACACGCATATTATGGGACTTATGATCACTTGCCTACAATCTAGATATGGTACATGGATTCCTAAACCACCAAAACATGGTGGTAGACAGAGAAATCACTAGTCTAGGTTTAATATTTTAGTAGTTATGGCCATTTTAAGTATATGGCGGCCATCTTGGACGCCATCTTGAAAATGACACGTTTCCGGTGGTCAGATTTTGGTAGACTTTTACTATGTTATTAAGCACATTTGACTTTATAGAAAACCGTGAGAAACCTTTTGTAGCAATTTTTTTTGGTCAAACCATATTTTCAGCCGACTACTTTAGCATGGAGACAAATGGGAACTTCCACTCATGTATAATAACACATAGCGTTAAAACTTGTTAGGACACAGCGCCAATAATTGAACCACAGAAGAGAACAACACTTGTTTCACATTAGGTGGTCTCGAGTAAGGTTTTCGTAGCAACTACACAAATTCAATCTAATTTTGCAAAATCAGAAATGCTTGCTACTCCCGCACTGATCACAGATGTAAACAAACGCGTATCCCAAAAATATTTGCCAGATTTCCATAAAATTGCTGAACAATTGACAACCCTTGCATCACACAGCTATAAATACATTGACATATAAAATATTATATTATATCATGCTACCATGCGCCATTCTGATTGGACGAGAGACCATTCCAGCGATGCTAAAATATTGTTTTAGCACTGATAGCGGTGGTAAAACGGGCCCCAAAACAAGCATTTTCGAAAATTGCCCAGTCGGTGCATTCGAACTTACACCTGTCTAAACCGTAGACCCTCGAGAAAACCCGAAACAGTCCGCTTTGTTTCAAAGACGGAAGACCGAATTTTGATACACAGATAAAGTGTTGGTCTGTAACTCACCTCTTGGTGAAAAAAATAAGCTTGGATCGATGATGAAAGGCATCTCTGAAGCAGCACATTTGGGCGTGATGTACACAATATTAGAGCGAGAGCGCACCTTGCACTTTGCTTGATATTGCGGGAGTCGAGACGCGATATATCCTACTGCTCCCACTAGTATTCGTTCATACACTAATAAATTGACACTTCCTCACAGTAATGGTATGTCAGATATTCTTTACCAAAGTTTGGGTGAGACGGCGGCCCGCGGGGTGTCCTAACGATGTAGACCAAGAAGTTCAAAATAACGATGGGATGACTCCTTGCGACTGCGACGAAATTTCACATAAGTTGAATGCAATGAGTAGTGTCAGCGTCCAGCTATCGCTGCATCGGGCAACACACTCTGCAGAACTGTTCATCACAGTTGCAGTCATCGCACGTCTGGATGATTTCAAAACTGCTTGTTTTCTGGTACAATTAACGTCCAAATTATCCATCAAATATTGATCCTGTAGCCACACTGTACCACCTCTGAATGTCGCGACGGCCGTATACGCGTATGCGGTACAGAATGAGACAAATCTATTTTTAGTATGCCAAAAGTCAGGACAATTGCTCTTATGTAAATTTACGAAAAAAATTGTTACTTTTTCTTTTGATTTGAACTCTTGCCCGTTTTCTGTGTCTGCAGCAGGTACCTTTGTATAGTGTTCTCCGTGTTGTATGCGAATAAAATGCAATGTTGATAAACGTAATTCGTATTTATCGTAGGATACGGTGTGCGTGTACGTAATTCCAACTTATAAAAATGCTCGGTCTCGGGCACAGAATTTCCGACGTTCGATTTCTCAGACGTCCGTTTACTGCATTTCGGGTTCAAAGTGATGAAATTACCCAAGTACGACAACAAAGACGCACATACTGATCTAATATAATATCAATAACCGGCACCATTTAACAAGTGGTATAGCCACAAAATGATGACGTCAAAATCGCCGTACACAAAACACAGACACCCCGTAATTGCGGCACAGACTAACTAATAAGGTTAAAATAATATAAATTTGCACTTTCTTCAAATCACTGTCACAATTTCCGACTGCTTAGATTTTGTATCGGGTGAAGTACAGTGGGGGCCAGGAATTGGGGTTAGCTGACCAAATTGTCGGAATGGAGCGAGCGAAGCGAGCGGAGTTCCGACAATTTGGTCAGCTTACCCCAATTTCTGGCTCCACTGTGCTTCACCCGACACAAAATCACGCAAATGAAGACCATCACAGACTTTTTAGGGTTAGGGTTAGTTAGTTCATGTGATCGCAGCAATAATTCTTTCTCATTCCGGGTACAATATGTCCCCGCTTACGTTTTATTCAGCAAATTTGTTGTCATGTACAAACTGGCCCCAACGGCAATGGCCATATTGACCCCTTTTCAATGTAGCCGTTGCCAAAGACGGCACACAGTTACATAACAGAATTCAGAGTTCATTCAAATGCAAATAATAATCAATGTGACCGTCAAAAAATATTTGTATGTTTCCATTTGCATTACTTCTTCTACAGACTGAAAATCACACCTGTACATTAGTTCAAACTCTGTTATTGATTGGTGTAATTTTTTGTCCACAATTTTTTTCCTTTATCTTTGCGATCATGCCTCCCAATAGATTTTTAGTCAGGCTGTATTATGGAAATTTATCAATACACGGATGTAAAAAAATAAACTCTATAGAATGAATTCAAGAACTGGAAGTCCAAATACAGCTGGAGTCGACACAGTGACAGACATTTGGTGATTGGAGTCATTGGTCGCGATATTTGTGCTTGCTTTTTAATTTCTGTTGGCCGGCGTACGTAATGCCAATACTTTATCGAATAGTTCATCCAGGTTACAGTATTATTCTGATGAGTCACAGGGGCCTTATTCTTCGTCGTCCAAGTCTCCTCAGTTCTCTCATTTCACCGCTAATTATTGTCTTCATTTTGTGGATCCTAAAAACCTTCGCCCACACCAACACCTTTGAAGGCATGTGGATGCATGCCATGCGAACTTGCATTGGCTTCACATCTTTCGACTTATGACCAACTTATCTTTATGAGTTCATGTTGCGGAGGAGTTTCGGCTATAAAGCTGTGGCATGGATTTTACTTGTTCAACATATTTCAATTCTCTGTCCTTCAAGTTTACAGTCAGTCCCCTTCATCGATTCATTGCGACTCTGCACATAACACTATATTATGCCAAATGTTTTGAGTCGGTCTAAAAACTAATATCACGCCTAAGTTTACAACTCAGGAGGCCACTGCCACTGATGTGTGACACTGAGAATACACAAACCAGACGAAGTTCGTGCTAGTGACCGTGTGTGGACCTTAAATTATTATATTTGCAGCGAATTTCGTTTGCTTCTGTACTTAATTCATTTCGTCGATGGGTGGAATTTTTATATTATTTCCGTGGCATATCCAACGAATTGTTGTTCACGTTTTCATCTACAATAGTGATGAAATATTGCATTTCATACATGTTGAGTGATGAACCACTTTTATATAAAAGTGTATCCTGTCAAAAACGAAACACACACCTTTCGTATTGTAAAAAAGGCAGCAAATGACAAATTCAATAATAAATCTTCAACACAAAGTTTTCAAACCTATAAAACATCTAAGCAAGTGACAATTTTATACTTTAACTGTGCAAATACAACAAATAATATGAAAAATATTCAAAAAATAACAAATCTGCACATACAACAAACACGACAATGCAGAGAACAAAATAAAGACAGGCAATAAAGTAATCAATGCAGAGGCATAAATTCAATAAAAGAAGGAAAATGCGTAAAAGACTTTCAAATCATTACAAGTGAACATTATAAATTAATCAGTTCCTGCTTAGCATTATCATCCGAACGTTTATATGAAACATTGCATCCCTTTCTCGCAACTTGTTCTCGTGGAGTACTGGTTATAGGTAGTGCTTCACATGCTGGAGGTGCTGGGTTCGACCCCCGGCAGCGTTATAGTTGTTGTGTAAACAATATAGCTCCATATAGCACTCGCCTTTCAGCTCGTGCTATATGTCGCGCATTGTACCAAAATCTCGTGTGAGATATTATTAACGAAAAGATGTGAAGCTCCTGCGGCGGGGGTTATTGCTTAATTGTTGCCTAGCTCACATTTCTTGGCAGAATGAGTCTGAAAACACGCGAAAAATGAATCTGGATATAGCAGACCTGTGTTAAAGAATAGGCGGTTCCCTCAAAGTGGTGCCCCAAAGCTGCGAGTTAACAAAGCATCATGTGTATAGAACGCTGTTTCATGGAACATTAAAGGGACTTACGCGCTGATAAGAAGTCTGCATGGCCGCGGTGGAGAACGACGGGGTGTATGTGTGAGAGGAAGAAAAATCGATTGGATGAACCAGCGGAATATGACGGTTCTATTCCCTTTTGTATTCGTTAATAATATCTCATTTCTGGTGAGGCTATTATTTTTAAAATGCAAAATTGTAGGAAGATATTCCTACGAGCGTATGACTTGATTGCAAACCTATCTAACAAGCACCTTTACATGAAAAGAGTTAGAATGTATATAAAATAGATAGGAAACGAAGTTTACATACATAATCGCTACACTAATTCGCAACACATACATGATAAATTTTGTTTGCCAATTTCACCTTGAAACAAAATGTTCAGTACGTCAAGGTGTATTGTTTTACCGTCGTTTGATGTAATCTTTCAAAAACCATGTTTATAATTCGACATGTATAATTGAGTGCTCAGCATGGAATTTGAAAAAGAAGAATACTGCTGTCTGGCTGATCTTGTGGCACGACTCAAAGTGACATGAGTATGGCACGGGAAATAAGTAAATGCTTGTGTTCTTTGGCTCAGTCATGTATTATTAATGGGTCAAAACATATAGAATTTGTGGCAAACTGCTATCTTGTAGCTTTGTTCAGTCTTATCGAGATAGTTGGTGTGTATACATATTTCATTGTTTATGATCTACTGTCAAGATTTAACGCACAGTTTGGTAATGACTTTCCATTACCAAAAAAATTCCCTATGGTTGAACTTACGCTGCCAAAACATTGGTACACATACCAGTACGAATTCTCTGGTCACATAAAAAAGAGAGTTCGTCCACATGCATGACTCTCTGAGTGTATCTGCACTCCTTCATGCCAAGTACTGCCGCCAGGAAGTGTCCGGTTTCAAACCGCTTCAACCCGTGAAAATCACGGGGAACCCGATTAATTGACATGCATTTATGCATGGATTAGCCATGACGTGTTCATTTTCTATGCATATATGCAGAGCGTAAGCTGTCACTCAAGACAGTGATTGTTTACTTTGGTGACAAAAGAAGTCAAGTATCGGTGTCAATCCTAGAGTGAAACAAAAAATCCAAATCTTTCGTATGTAAAAATGTGAGAGGCTCCCCACCTGACCATCCAAAATGTTTTTTTGTGTCGAGTTTGTTTGATTAGTCCCCACGGACACCTTCCGGGGGGGACTTATAGGTTTGGTCATGTCCGTGCGTGCGTGCGTTCGTGCGTGCGTCCGTCCGTCCGTTCACGCAGATATCTCAGAGATGCGTAGAGCGATTTCATTCAAATTCGGTACAAGGATTAATTCATATGTCATACAGATGCACGTCAATTTGTTTTCTGATACAATCTAATATGGCCGCCAAGCGGCCATTTTTTTACGATTTTTTCATGTACAGAGCCATAACTCAGACATGTTTCAACCGATTTTATTCAAACTTTATACAAGGACATTGACCTATGTCATACATATTCACGTCGATTTGTTTTGTGATACGATTCAATATTGCCGCCAGGCGGCCATTTTATTACGATATTTTTATGTACAGAGTCAATACTCAGGCAAGTTTCACATAATTTTATTCAAAGTTGGTATAAGGACATTGACCAATGTCATACAGATGCACGTCAATTTGTTTTCTGATATGATCCAATATGGCCGCCAGACGGCCATTTTGTTACGATTTTTTCATGTACAGAGCCATAACTCAGACATGTTTCAACCGATTTTATTCAAACTTTATACAAGGACATTGACCTATGTCATACAAATTCACGTCGATTTGTTTTGTGATACGATTCAATATGGCCGTCAGGCGGCCATTTTATTACAATTTTTTCATGTACAGAGCCATTACTCAGGCAAGTTCCAACTGATTTTATTCAAAGTTGGTACAAGGACATTGACCGATGTCATAGATATGCACGTCAATTTTTTGGGTGATAAGATCCAATATGGCTGCTGTGCGGCCATTTTGTTACGATTTTTTCATGTACAGAGCCATAACTCAGACATAGCTCAACCGATTTTATTCAAACTTGGTACAAGGACATTGACCGATGTCATACACATATTGATTTGTTTTGTGATATGCTCCAATATGGCCACCGTGTGGCCATTTTATATTACGTTTTTTCATGTCCAGAACCATAACTCAGACATGTATCAAGCGAATTTATTCAAAGTTGCTACAAGGAGATTGACCAATGTCATAGATATGGACGTTAATTTGTTTTGTGATACGATCCAATATGGCTGCTGTGCGGCCATTATGTTATGATTTTTTCATGTACAAAGCCATAACTCAGGCATATCTCAACCAATTTTATTCAAAGTTAGTACTAGGACATCGACCGATATTATACATATGAACATTGATTTGTTTTGTGATACGATCCATGTGGCCATTTTATTACGATTTTTTCATGTCCTGAACTACAACTCAGACATGCATCAAGCGAATTTATTCAAAAGTATTTTTACCACAGACCTAATGAAGAGGACTCTATCTTCTCTGAGGACCTGAAATTAAGGATGTACGTTCGGAAAAATATAAGCGTACTGCGCCGATTTCCGCGCAGAAATGTATCCATAGTTACCACGCGCGCATAGTGACGTTCCGAACGTTTTTGCGTTTTACAAAATGTCGTCTGCAGGTAAAGTAAAATCGCGCCGAGAAAATGTTCAGCGTGCCCTGAAAACACGCTGGAAGGTACGAGAATTCAGCAAAGAGATAAAAAAATGCAACATGACCATAGCCTGTACAACGTAAGTCAGAAGTGTGACGTCTGATTCGCTATAGAAGAGTAGGTCGTGGTTATAGCCTAATCCCAATGATAGTGTCGCTAGCAGACCTACCGAAGAATGGAATTATGGCCGTCGCATTGTCGATTTGCGTGTACTAGCCGAAAATCATGACACTTGTGTCAGTTGCGGGCTTGCCTTTACGATTGAAATCGTGTATTGGGGAAACGCCAGGTTCACGGCCTCGGCTCCTGGCTTCTGTGACGTAGTGTGTGACAACTTAGCCTGCAGCGAAGTCAACCTAATCCCCACCGATAAGCGTCACGGCAATAAATATTACGTGATTTTTTGTATGCTGTATTAATATATAGACCTTTAAAAATAGAAGAACCTAAAAGTCTTTGCTTTGTTCTGTCATTTCCCTCTCATTAAAGTTTACAGGTAGGCTTGAATCATGACCATGCCTGGACAAGGCCACTGCAGGTAGCCACTGCAGGTCAGCAGCATTTGAAGAGCGCCCACGTGCGACGAACCCGGGAGAGCATGGTTTATCGCTAGAACCTGTAAATCCTAGTTAGATTTTGCAAAATTGTGAAAAATCGAGCTCGGTGACCTACTAAACAAACTGTGGTTTTGAAAAATTCACAAAAGAGCTATTATTTAGCAAAGTTTGAGAAAATTGACATTAGTAGAAACTATCAATAATTAATAAATTACCCTCTCCCATTCCTAAAATTTGGGGCATATTTGTTGCAATTTTGGTTAAAAAATAAATATCATGACTTTTTAACTCAATTTTAATGTAAGTAAAATCTTCAAAGTAGCTAAGGTTTATAATTTCTTTATTCTTTTACAGTGTAAATGTGGAAAATGCAATCATAATATAAATATGAAAATGATGACCTGTTTTATTGATTTTTAGTAATTTTGTGAAAAACCGTGAATTTATAATGTCATTTTGTAAAAAAACAAGCGCGGTGACCCCATCTTTTTTTCCCAGTTTTGGACTATTCACATATGTAGGTATTCAAAAATCCCCATTTGAAAAAATTGACATTACTTTTACTTTTTCCGATCGTACATCCTTAAAGTACCCATTAACAAGTGGGGACTGTGTCATTAACGATGACTTGTTCTTTTCGAAAATGTGTTCCGGATATTTGTAGGGAAGTTTGGATTAGTGTGTACGGTAATGTTTTGTTTGTGGGGAAATGGCGAGACGCAGCCGGGCCTATGGTGTTACTATGTTGATAGAGTGGCCCGAGTGTGGTTTCTCATCAGTCGCAGTGTGGATTCTTTCCTTAGTTTGTGTTTGTGAAAATTTATTTTAATGCATTTTAGTGGTCTTGCTCTTCGAGTAGCGAGGCAAGTATATTATTGTTTGGGTCTCGTTGTGAGTCTGTTTGGTGGTTCGGTTTGTTTGTTCTATGTTTCTTTACTTTTGTAAATTTTGTTTAGACTTGTGTATCTTTTTTATTTTTTGCGGCGGTTTGTGAACTTTTAGGCGATAAATACCACTGCGGGGTACGGATTTTTATGTATTTTTGGATCAAGATACTTATACGTATCATGGTCGATGTGTTTCTTGTCGTACATTTTGTTAAACAGTTCGTGTACTTTGTTTACTGTTTGCTCTGTGTCGTCACTGTCTAGTTGAGTATAATACTGAGTGTTGCGTAATTGCTTCTCGCATTCGTGTACGTAATCTTTTGTGTTGACAATGACGATACCCCGACCCTTGTCGAAGGGTGTTTATGGTAATTTGTCTATTGTTTGCAAGCTGGTTCATCGCGATTCTTTGGGCATGCGACATTTCTTGTTTCCTTTTTTAAAAGGATATCTATAGAAGTGCAAGTTCGGCAGCTTCAGATAGCTTTCAAGTTCTGTGGTTTTTGTTGTTCGGGGAGTCCAGCTAGATTTTTCCTTGAATTAGTGTTGTCGCGATTGTTTGTGTCTCATAATGTAGCACAGTCTCACATTACGACCGTATTTGTTGAAAACCTGAAGCAGTTTTATTCTGTTTGGTTTTCTTGGTGTCGGAATGAATTTTAGGCCTTTGCCTAGTGCTATTCTTTCGGTGTTTGTTAGTTTGAGCGATGGAAGGTTCTTGATGAATTTCATGTTGTTGTCGGCTTTTCTTTGAAAGATGGCTGATTTATTTCCACGGCCATTTTGTCTGTTACGGTGTTTCATCATTTGGTTTTTGGTCTTTTTAATGTTGTATTTCTTTTTTGTTGTGTTTACGATTTTTTGTTAATTCTTATACAGCATAAACGTTGAACTAGAGAATTCGCTGTCACAGAGAATAATGGAATAAGAACTGCAATTTTACCATCGTTCGGTCGACTAAAGTAGCAGTAGTAGAGTACAAAAGAGCGTCATGGATCTGGAGCCCTGTTTTGTTCATCAGCTAATCCCAATTAACGAGGGCCATGGAAGTTTTCCTTTCACTAATTTAGGGAAACCGTATTTGATAGTCCTACGTCATCAGCTAACGCCTCATTATGCTGATTTTATGCCATATATTTGAATACATAACGAGCCTGCAAAACCGGACAATTCCTGGCGGCGTGTTTTCTCATGTTCAACATTTATTTGACAAAAACAAGGGGTTATACACCGGTAGTATTACCTGCATGGAATTTTTTTTCATATTTGCATGTTCGTTAACTTCTTTAATGTCACCTAAGGCCAAACCAATCTGACAAAGAAGAACATGAGATATCTGTCATTATGTCGAGCAAAATCTGTAAGTGATCATGAGGCATGTTAAGACTGATTATGTCATATCTGCAGACAGGCACTTACCTTCAAGACTGGCTACCGAGTCAATTCAGTTTTGTAAAACTTACTTATAGGTAGCATAAAACGATTAATCTGCAATAACACGTTCGACATACTTTGTAATCGATGTTGATCATACTTTGTGTCAAGTGTCAATAAAGATTCTTTAATTTTACTCCGGTTGCCAATCATAGTATGACTAAGATTCTTTTTTTATAAACAAAATTAAAAAATGTGAAAAATAACATGCGATATAGCACGATGTCGACAGTACTTCCTCATATGCGCACTGAATATAGATATTACAACTACATTATTTCTATAAAAGTTTAATTTCAATAAATATTTTACTTATTTAATGGTGTAGAAATCATATTACTAGAAATTGTTTTTGACAAAGGGAAACATCAATGACTCACCAGTAAATTTGCTACGATTATAGACATTATCAAGAGGAAGAGTACAAACAACACATAGGTGACTTCTTTATACCACACCGTTTGGGCAAAATACTCATCGCTTGCAATATCTGGTGTCTCTCCTCGAAGATAGCCATCGCCAAAAAACATGTTGTCATACTCAAATTCACCAAGCATCATCACTGCGGTCTTCACAAAACTTAAATATTCATTGTGGAACGGTTCCTGTGACGTTTCAAATTACAAAAAGAGAAAACATACCAGTCTTGTCAATTAGTCATAACAGTCTTGAACTAAGGCCGCGTCACAAATTAGACTCCAGACTGACGCCAATTTATCAGTATAGTCCTCTTTCAAACCAGATATGAATGGAATGTGCTAACGTGTTTTACAACAGGTTCATTAATAGTAGTACGCTTCACAGAACAATCAGATCTCTTATAACACTATATGTGCCAGGTTTTACTAACTTTCGCAAAGTAATCTTAGAGTTAAATCACTAATTACAAAACTTTATTTAATATTCAAATGAGCTATTTATTAACTTGACACTGCTCATTGCTTCTCAATACAATTAGATAGCTATCAGATCAACACCTGTAGCACATTTCATTACATTAAATGCTGTAATTTTAGAGTAATAGTCGCGCTAGCGGCTTACTGACTACGCATGCGCGTATTCATAATATACTATGCGAGTAACCGGAAGTGTACCCTTCTTTCGTGGGCGCCGCCATGTTTTTTTGAGTGCTCGTAAATAAACAAATTTGAAACGTGCTCTCTATTATTTTGCAACATGTCATTCATAAAATATATCTTTTTTATTAGCGAGTAATTATTATTATCCACCCTGTCGCTGATACAAAATTTCTTATCACGCCTAAAAATTAAACAAGCGACCAAGTGCCCGATATAGCTCCGCTGTGTTTATGTACAGAATAACTATTTTTGACACATGTTGATGAAGAAGGGTGGCTAAAAGTGGCTAAAATAAGCTGCAAAAATACGCAATTGAAGATTTCATCATACTTTGAATGTATCACATAGGATCATGCCTAAGAACATGTCAACCAAAGCTATCTGATGAGTAGTTTTTTGAGAATAAAATATTCTGACCAAAAATGGCAACAATTGCCCCCAAAAATAAAAATTGCAGATTTCATCATAATTTCAAAAGATCAAATTTAGTTCATCTATAGAAACCTGTATACCAAATTTCAAAGCTATCAGATGAGTAGTTTTGAATATACACATATTTTGACCAAAAATGGCAAAAATTCCCCAAAAATACAAAATTACAGATTTCATCAGAAATTCAATATATATTACTTAGCTCATCTGTAGAAACCTGTATACCAAATTTCACAGCTATCAGACCAGTACTTTTTGAGAAACACATGTTTTGACCAAAAATGGCAAAAATTGCCCCAAAATTACAAAATTGCAGATTTCATCATAATTTCAATAATTATCATTTAGTTCATCTGTAGAAACCTGTACACCAAATTTCAAAGCTATCGGATGAGTAGTTTTGGAAATACACATTTTTTGACCATAACTGGTAAAAATTGCCCCAAAATTACAAATTTGTAGCTTTCATCATAATTTCAATAACTATCATTTAGTTAATCTGTAGGAACCTGTATACCAAATTTCAAAGCTATCGGATGAGTAGTTTTGGAAATACACATTTTTTGACCAAAAATGGCAAAAATTGCCCAAAAATACAAAATTACAGATTTCATCAGAAATTCAATACATATTACTTAGTTCATCAGTAGAAACCTGTATACCAAATTTCAAAACTATCAGACCAGTACTTTTTGAGAAATAAATTTTTTGACCAAAAATGGCAAAAATTGCCTTAAAATGCAAATTTGCATATTTCTGCACTAGGGACCTATGTACCAAATATCAAAGCTATCTGACTGGCAGTTTTGAAGAAGAAGATTTTTAAAGATTTTTTTACCAGAAATGACAAAAATTGCCTTAAAAATACAAATATGCAAATTTCGCCACAATTTGAACAAATCTGACTGAAGGCACCCTAAGCAAACTGCATATCAAATTTTAAAGCAATCGGACAAGCGGTTTCAGAGAAGAATATTTTTTTACCAAAAACACAAAAAAATGCCTCAAAAATACAAATATGCAAATTTCACCATGATTTGAATAAACTGAAGTGAGGTCACCTTAAGTGAACTGCATATAAAATTTCAAAGCAATTGGACTTGCGGTTTCAGAGGAGAAGGCAATTGTTGACGGACGACGACGGACGACGACGACGGATGACGACGGACGACGACGGAAAATCAACCTATTTGATAAGCTCCGCGTCGCTGACAGCGGAGCTAAAAAAGAGAGAAAGCTGTCGTGCCTATGAACGAGAAAATTCGCAAAGAATGCTGGGATTGAATCTTAGAAATGCGCCCTCTGTGTCAATAACTATGTGCAAAATTTACCCGTTTTTCGAAGTAACGCTGGTTTACGGCTTACAATATCGGAAGTTGGGCGGTACAGTTACTATTGCAAAGTTAATGATGGCACAATACGTCCCTTGTTAAACACAATAGATAGTAATCATGGTAAAAATTGGAAATTTATGTCAAACTGTTTTACACATATACAGAAAATCTATACCTACAGGGTCTGACATCGTGTACGTGAACTGTCATCAGGGTAAACCGGTCATACTTGTACAAACGTATATAGAAAGTAACAATTAATTCTATTTTATCCTTTATGATTACTAATCATGAATCGATACAAATAACATTTTAAATCTCAATGCCTGGGGCGACACCAAGGGCTGAGCCCTATATAATATTATCGCTAAATTCCAACGTTCATTAAATATATAAATGAATCCTCAACTAACTTGACACTGTTCCATAGCACAATTAGATATTTATCAGATCAATGTCTGTAGCAGCTTTCTCCAGATTTGGTGCCGTAATTTAAGAGTTATAAACCTAATTACAAAGTTCATTAAATATGTTAATAGACTATTAATAAAGTTCACATTACTAAATGCTTTACATCACACTCAGATATCTTTCGGATTAGTATCTACAGCAGATTTTAGCAAATTTGGTGCATGTAAAATTTAAATGAGATTTTTATTCACTTGACACTGTCCGATGCTTCTCAGGACGATTGGATATATATCAGATCAATATTTGTAGCTAGTTTCACCGAAATGGAGGCCGTAATTTCAGAAAAATACGCCTAATTACAAAAGTCATGAAATATACAAATGAACCCTAAATTAACTTTATACTACTAACACTTTACAACAGACTCAGATATCTGTAGGATTAGTATCTGCAGCAGATTTCATTAAATTTGGTGCAGTTATATAAGGGTAATGTGACTAATTACAAAACTTCATAAAATATGCAAATGAGCTATTTACTAACTCGACACTGCCAAATGGTTCTCGGTACAATTATATATATATATATATATATATATATATATATATATATACATATATATACATACACATATATATATATATATATATATATATATATATATATATATATTAGATCAATATTTGTTGCATGTATCATCAAATTTGGTGCAGGCATTTCAGAGTTATGTCACTAAATACAAAAGTTCATTAAATATGCAAATGAGCAGATAATTGACATGACACTCACACTGTCACCATAATGTTCTGAGATTGTCATCCGTGAAAAGTTTCAAGAAATTTTGTTCAGTATTTCTTGATATATGTTGACACTGTCATTACTGTCTCAATAGGTAAACCATTATATGGAAAAAAAGATATTGCATAACTTCATTAATATGCAATCCAAACTCACCAAATTGTAATCAGTTCTTGCAATTAGCATATAGTACCTGTCTACCAAGTCTTGAATCTGTTCAGGCGTTTTTGAGTTATCGTGTAAACAGACAGACAGACACACACTCACAAACACATACAAACCCGGACAGACAGACAGACAGACATTGCTATGACATTAGCGCACGTGTGTGAACACGTGAGCTAAAAACGACTAGCTATTAAATACCAAGTGCAGAAACGTTCTAGTCATCGTTATTGAAACATCAAACACACATGCTATGATCATTCTTAAAACATTAACAAACGGTAATGGTTTTTTCTCAGTGAACAGTACTTTTCCTCTTCTCAAGTTCCCAAAATACTCACGGCATATCAATTTGCATGTCTTACCTGATTCATCAGTAATATATGGAATGCTGATGCAAATGCGAGTGTGAATAACAATACGACGAAAGAGAATTTCAATGTGGTTTTCAGTACATCTGAAAATAAAACCAAAAATCACCATTGTTGTTATAGAGGAACAAGTTGTTTTTGAAATCCCAAGTCAACTTTGGAAATCTGTTGGGGACCCCTCGGCGACAAATCTTTCCACATTGAAAATGCATAGGTAGAAAATAAAATGTGTTTCCATCGAAATATACGAAAAATAATGCCACCCGGCTTCTACATAACTTCTAGCGGCGCCGTCAACTTCAAATTCGACAACAACAACTCCTACCATGTTTTTATGTGGCCACAATATGTCAGTCAGCATCAACATTGCTATCACTATGCAATTCGACCTGGGTTGAAAACAATTAGCAGTATAATTTATGAGACACTTCGTGTGATGTTGAACTATAACGACGGTGGCATATGCCGAATGGTGAATGTGGAAAAAACAAAGGTCGTCGATCGTGCGGACGCGAAATCTCTACATGCTCAAACCAACATACGGACTCAGAAACTTCATGGTATCGTCTCCGCGACTGAACTGCCATCAATGAATTTAATCGTTTCTTTAGGCGGCAGAATCTATACTCGCTCATTATCCAAATATGGACGCTGGCAATTTGAACCGGGCGCGGAAACTCTATATGCTCACTTTGAGGAAAAAATTACAAGCTATGACAAATGTAAACTATACTCTGGTCCTATACAGTCTGTTTCAACTAAAGTGTACAGCATGTGCGAAAACATTGTAAACTGCTCAAGTACGTTCTTCTTCGGTACGAAGAATATATGCTAATTGAGTATGCTCAAGGGCGACAAAACTGTATGATTGTCAGATCGTCATGGTGCGGAAATATCGACATGCAAATAAGTGCTGTGCAACAAACTAGAATTATAATCAGGACGTTATGCGGAAAAAACCGTAATGCAAAAGAGTAGTAAGTTATAGTGCGGAAAAAAGGATATGCAAATGAGGAGGACGTTTGGTGTGATAAAACTCTATGCTATTCAGTACATTCTGGTGCGGGATAAAACGATATGCAAACGAGAAGTATGTGGCTGCGAAGAAACTATATGCGAATACTTTTTAGTTAGGAAAAAACTGTATGTGAGTGAAGAGCAATGCGATACTAATCAAGCGCATTGCGGCTCTACATAGTTTACAGTCGAGCGACCTTTCAATGCATCAATGTTCATGAATTTACTTTATACAGTACATAGGCTCAATAAATACAGACTGCAAATTTCATCCATGCATGTCAACGTCTTGAATTAAGCAGGGTGCAGTTGAATGACTTACCAACTCAGGCATGCACTATATGCCTGTGAAAAAATCTTACAGAATAATGTTGATACATCCGTAACTCGGAGATGCCTAATACATGCCATTTACTTCTCTAAAATTATTAGTTCTAAGACGTATTATTTCAAGATACTTAATAGTAGTCTAGGACCGTTCCTCTGTCACAGTTGCTTGGTGATGCCATACACGTAAATGTTGTGTAGTAAAAAGGAAAGTGGCTTCAATTATGCCGTGGGCAAGAGGGGGTCTACGTGCACCCCAACAGCTATCACACCAGTATTTTTCAGAAGCCTTAGGATCCCTTGAATACGAAATTAAATTTTAACAGAAAAAAATATAGGGATGCAATAGCTGTCACGGTCATATTTTGAATGGTACCGCGAAATCACGATTTTGCGACCCACATGCTTTTTGGTCAAATCTGTCTTTCTGTAAGTCATCTGCTGACCCTTTTTAACATAACCTCACTTGTTTGGTATCATTAGAAAGGCAATCAATTCTTCTCCAAGTTGATATACTGTAATATGCAATATCTTGAACGGTTTTTGTGAAATATGGCCACAATATACCCCATACCCCTAAGTTTAACATCGCAAATTACATTTAATCTCAAATTCTACAAATCTTTTATCTAGACATAATAAAAAATGCAATACTTTGTATGAAATCTATTTCATTTGATACAGGAACATGTCAGAATTATAAAATAGACTTTTAAAAGAAAAAATATTGGGATTCTAAAGCTGCAACAGTCATATTTTGAACAAAATCACAGTGTTGCCACCTCGCATTCAATTTTGTTACATGTCTTTCAAAAGTCATCTGCTGATGTTGTTTTTGTGATTAACCTATCTTCTTAGATATCATAAGAAAGGTAATTAACTAGTTTTTAAGATGACATATTGTAATATGCAATGTCCTCTATATTTTTCATGAAATATATCCAAAACTTACCCAATACCCCAAAGTTTACGTCGAAAATTAATATCATAGCTAATGTCAAATTCTATCAATTTTTTACCTAAACATAAAAATCGGGCAATGTTGTGTATGAAATCTGTTTTATTTGGTAATGGATCATGTCAGACATATGAAACAGACTTTTAACAGAAAAAATATTGGAATTCTGCTGCTGTAACAGTCATATTTAGAAGGGTGCCGCACATTCACAGTAGTGCTGACTCCAATGCATTTTGTTTAATATGCCTTCTTATAATTATAAATCGTCTTCTGAGCTTGTTTATGAATAAAACATGCTTTGTCAGGTATCAATTAATAGATAATTTACTAGTATTTAAAATGAAATATTGTAATATGCAATATCTGAATATTTCCATGAAATATGACCAAAACTTACCCTATACCCCAAAGTTTATATCGAAAATTAATGTCATAGCTAATGTCAAATTCTACAAATTTTTTACCTAAACATAAAAAAAATCGGGCAACGTTTCGTATGAAATTTGTTTTATTTTGTACTGGGTCATGGCAGACATTGAAATAGACTTTAAACAGAAAAAATATTGGAATTCTGTAGCTGTAACTGAAATCATATTTTGAAGGGTACCACAAAATCTCAGTATTCCTGACTCACATGCGTTTTTGTTAAAAGTGTCTTCTTATAAGTCGTCTGCTGAGCTTGTTTTCGAATATAACCTGGCTTGTTAGGTATTATTAGAAAGGTAATGTACTAGTATTTTTTAATAATATATTTTAATTGGCAATATGTTGAACATTGTTCTTGAAATATGACCAAACTGACCCATACCTCAAAGTTTATGTAGAGAGTTCTGTCATAGCTAATGTGATCAAGTTCTGCGAATGTTTTAGCTAGACATGATAAAATGGGAAAAGTTTTGAATGAAATCTGTTTTATTTGCTACAGTGATATACCATGACTATAAAATGGATTTTAACAGAAAAATATTGGGATTGTATAGCTGTAACAGCCATATTTTGAAGGCTAACGCAACATCACAGTACTGCAGACTGGCACCTTTTTTGTTGAAATAATCTTCTTGTAAGTTATCTGCTGAGCTTATCTTTTAATATAACCTGGTTAGTACGGTAAACTTGGAAATGCAATTGATTAGTCTTAAAAAAACATATTGAAATATGCAATATCGTCTATACTTTTTCTGAAATAGGACAAACATTTACCCCATACCCCAAAGATTGTGTCTGAAATTACTGTCACAGCTAATATCAAATTCAACCAAAGTTTTACCTAGACATATAGCATTGGCTGCCTGTTTCTTAACGTATTGCTTTTAAGATTCTTATAGTATCCATTCACTCGGCCAAAGTTATCTTTCTTGCATGGTTAATTTGTACGTCTTAACCCGTAATCTAAGGTCCGCTGACCAATTTAAACTGTGTCAAAGCAGGTCGTGTACCATTACGGGAAGGCTCCATTAACTTGGATGGTACCTGAAACCCGAGTTGCTGCCTGACAACTCGGGTGACAAACAGAAGACTTTTAATCCCCAAAGGTATTGATGTTCTATTGTTGCGTTTATCTTATCCAGCTGGTGCTATGATAGGAACGTCAGGGCTGTAACGACTCACTCAATACCACGGGCACACACATATGTTTGCACAGGGAACTATGTTGACAGGAAAAAGTGAACTACCCACTTTTCAATACAAGTAATCTAGTTTCTTCTTTAATTTAGGCTCTAAACCAAGTTTTCGAAATATGGTGAAACAAAATATCGTTCTTCGTTCATTTTCATTCAAGTTTCCTATTTTCGGACGCTTCACTTTAGTAACGCGCATTGATCATATATGCATATGTGATCAGGAGGCATGAAATCTTTCCACTTGTCCAGCTTTTTCATGCACATGCAAACAACGTAACGTGTCCTTACTCCAAGAGCTGCGCGTATCCTGTGAAATCTCCGATAAAAAAAACGAAATCAACGAATTGCTAGCCAGAAACCGTTTGTAACAGTATTGCCACTCTTAAATATAAGAAAGGAGAAATGGTAGAGGCAGTTGACGAGGCCGGCTAGTGGACGGTAGATAGAGTAATTGACTGTGACGCAGAGTCAGAAAACAATGGAAAACTTTCAGTGACTTTCCGAGGGTGGAGTAGAATATTCAATATGACTGTTTCTCCCAAAGTCAAAAGACAAAGTCCTACTCTTTCACAGAATATCAATTTTTTCAAGCATAGACTTTCCCTCCGCTTAACCACTGCCCCTCCACAAAACGTGATGTCGATCGACTTGAATATTGACACTATGATCGACCATGGATGGATTGACGTGGCGTTTCAAAAGTATGAAATATGAGACTCAGTAACTTTTGGTCGCTTTACATTTGATTAAAAATCTACCAAACCCATCAGACAAGGCCCTACTCTCACGCAGAAAACCAAAGCTCTCAAGCGTCGACTTTCTCTTCGGCGTTTGACTGTCTTCTCTTTCGCGTTTGAGAGAAACAGCTTTATTCGGAAATGGTCGGCTATTCGTGGGTGTAACGTCAGTCCAATGGTAAGCTACACCCGGTGTGAACGTCGGAATAATTCGGGCTGTAGTCGGGAAAGCAAGGTTGGCCTCGAGAGTGATTCCCAGTAAAGTACATGTTCGCAGATTGCGGTACTACAGGCTGACACTAGATAGCAACAAGTTCACCGCGTAAATTGCTAGACTACATATAGCCACATCAGCACTTCTGAAACGTTATCTCTGGGTTGCAAGACAAAAATATCAAAATATTACCATCAAAACCAGAATTTCGGGGCTACAGAGCGAAACATTGCTGTACAGTAGCCAGCCAAAATACGAAAGTAGCCTGTCAATTTGGCGGGCATTTGGCTAAAAATTAACACGCTGCAAAAAGAGAGTCCTGTTGCGATGGACAAGTAGCCTTTGGCTTTTTGACCAGAAAAATAAGTGAGTGTTTATTGATAATTCAAAGACTGGATCCGTTGACACAAAAGTTTGCTCGTGACTTTCATTGCATTGCATTCACCTTTCCTCAATGCAACTCGTTGAGTCTGAACTGAAATTGAAAGAGTACATTTTAGTAAAAGTCCTGTTTTGTTGTGCTGATTTTTGCTACCGTACTTTCTTTTATAGGGTTATAAACATTCATACAAAGCAAGATCTTCTGTTTGTCTCCTTTCGATCGTAAAGAGATATTGTATGATCGGAAAACTTTAGTTCAAAGGGCAATGATCTTTGTGAACGTACCCTCAACCAGCTTGAATAGCTTTTCGTATGGAAAATCAGCGTACGTTAATTAACTGCTGGTATTGTTTAAACAGCATTTTATTGAAAGGGATTCTATAGTACCATTGTTTATGTAAACTCTTCACGCAATTTTATGAACTAAATGATGACCTCAAAGTAACAGCAAGTGCTAGACGGCACTTTTAAGCTGGTCGGAAATCCTGAGTGCCGGACAACAGCCGTCATGAAGTTAGGCGCAGACCGGCATGGGCCATGCTAAAAGTTGTTCCGGCGGTGCTAATGTTTTGTTTACACTATAAGATAATCGGTTCGCATATGCTGATATAGAGACTAATCCTCTGATAACCAACTCGGGTTAGTCGCGTACGTCTATGTTAATGGAGCGTTCCCCGAATGCAAAGAAATATGGGGACCGTGCCTTTAGTATTGCCGCCCCCTTTTTATGGAACAACCTTTCGACTGAGGTCGTCACTTCCCAAGCCTGCCAAGTTTTAAATCAAGTCTTAAAACACTTTTTCAATTCTGATTTTAACTGAACTCATCCATTGTATTGATGTCTTTTGTTTTGTTTTTAATTCTTGTTACCTTTTATAATATTGATTGTATTTTACACAGCGTCTCTGATCACACTATTTGTGTGAATTTAGTCGCTTTATAAATGAATAAATTATTATTGATTATTATTATTACAAAAGGCAATACTTTTTAATATGAATTAGCTTTATTTGCTACAGGAAAATGTCACAAAGATACAAGGACTTTTAATAGCAAAAAGTTGCTAAGCAATGGCTCTTACGGTCATATTTTGAAGGATACCGCAAAATCACAGTGAGCTTATTGCCGACTTGCATGAGTTTTGTCAAACCTGTCTTCTTGGAGGTCACCTGCTGTGCTTATTTTCTAACATAACCTGGTTTCCTGATATCAATGGAATGGTAATTTATTAGTCTTTACAACGATGTTCTATAGCTATCATGGAAGGGCAAAAACTTACCCAATACTCCAAAGTTTACATAGCAAATTACAGTTCAGATCAAATTCCGCCAGTTTTTCAGCTGGATATTATACGAATTGCAATGTATGAAGTCTGTTTCATTAGCTACGAGGACATATAACAAATATGATATAGACTTTTAACAGAAGAAATGGGATGTTTTGAAGGGTACTGTAAAATCACGATTTTGCGACCAATGAGCATTTTTAGGTCACGTGTTCACACACGTGAGCTAATGTCGTAGCGATGTCTGTCTCTCTGTCTGTCTATGTGTATGTGTGTGTGTATGTCTGTCTGTCTTTCTGTTTACATGATAACTCAAAAACGCCTGCATGGATTCAGGTCAGATTTGTTAAACTGGTACCATATATTAATAGTAAGAACTGATTAGTTTTTGGTCAGTATGGCTTGCATATTAATGAAGGTATGAGGTATCATTTTTTACATAATGGTTTTCCAATGGAGACAGTAATGGCAGTGTCGACATATATCAAGAAATACTGCGCAAAATTTCATGAAAGTTTTGACAGATGATGATCTCAGAACATTATGATGATAGTCTCAGTGTCATCTCAGTTTTCTGCTTATTTGCATATTTAATGAATTTTAGTGATTAGTGATATAACTCCTAAATACATGCAACAAATATTGATCTGATATATATCTTATTGTACTGAGAAGCATTGGGCTGTGTCAAGTTAATGAATAGCTGATTTGCATATTTTATGGAGTTTTTTAATTAGTCATATAACTCGGAAGTGACTGCACCAAATTTACTGAAATCTGCTGCAAATACTAATCCAACAGATATCTAACTATGTTGAAAAGTATTCAGTAGTGTGAAGTTAAGGATGATAAATACCAAATCGTTCATTTTTCTGTCAAATTTTCAAAATTCTCTGAGAATACGCCTTAAAGTAAGACCCAGAATTGAGATGTGTCGCCAGTTCAAGATAAGGAATGGTTTCCGTGTAATTCACGATTTTTAAAAATCAAAACAAATGCACGTGGCTATCCCGGTTAAATCGGGGAGCTTTTGTAAACATTGTGGACACATTTGCATTGCTATTTCCATAATCCATCTTGAGTGACACAACGTTGCGTTGCACTATCTAATTTACATAATGACGTGCCATGACTTCTCCAAACACCAGGATTACCGTCTGTAAACAATAAACCGTAATTAAATGTTTGTCGAAGCCTTGTCCAATAAACAAGTATTCGTACAGTTCCAGACATAGTCTACACCAGAGAGCAAGTCATTTTTCTTAGTGTGGTCAAGACATCGTGTCAACGACGATTTCTCAGCAGTGCGACGTTTTATCACTCTTTGCTTAGGGTTGGTCGGAGCCTGCACACGCCGCTTTACGGTGGTTGACGTCTTTTTTGCAATGTTAGATAAACAATTACACAGTGTTCATTCTAGGATTTAAAAAAAACGGGCCACTATTGGCCCCAACTCCTGTCCCAAGGGGGCCATTTTAGAAAATCGGGGGCCATCATCATCACACATGTAAAAACCTTGAATTTTCTGCAGAAAATACAATAGTCTATCAGGTCAAGAAAAGGAGAATACTGGAGATCGCCCCCCCATAACCATGGATAAAAACACCCATGCAGTAACCAACCAAGCCTACTGCAAAGTTGTCCCTTGTACGTACGCAACAGGCCCAATAATGGCAACAGCAAACCGTTTGGTTTGATTCAATTGTTTACGTAACTTATGTGATGAATTATTGATATGTCGGACTTGAACAACTGTACAAATTGCTAAGGACTGTGATTTTGACTGTGGAAACGATCATGATCAAAGCGTAGTGCACTGGTAGGATTTCTCCGAGAGTGGCCCTCGATTTGCATGCATCGACAATTAGGCTACTCATACACTGATATACCACGAGACTGTAACCCGTACGACCTTAATAAAGTGATTGATACATCAACTTTTAAACATAACTCGTATGTATTAGCAAATTTACGATCATTGGTTCTGGCCAAAGGGTTTTACACAGGGGTGTTGTTCTATGCAAAGACCTGGCTACTCTGGAAAACGAGATGTGTCCGACCTATTAGGTCAAATGTGTTGCTCTTCAAAACGATCATGAGTGTTTTCCTTGAAGTGTTCTACGTTTCGTTTGTATGGACGGTAGACGTTGCAAACGCTTCAATTTAAGGGACTGCCCGATCATCCTGGGTTCATCAACTATACCGGCGTTAAAAATCCGAGTGTTGACTAACTTTCCACCTTTACGCAGCGGCCAGTGCTGTTGCTTTATATTCATCGGCCATGCCACATGCGTACAGCTCCAAAACACCGTTGCCCCTACATCAGTCTTTTCTACCCAGCTTCCTATGTACCACCATATATGCTGTAGTGGGTATTTAATTGCAAAGGTAGATAGGTAACTGAATTGTTTTACATGTCACACTATGACTGAGGTAATGACCTTCGGGGAGCTATGTGAATGTATGAACTACGTGCACTCTGTGTGATCGACTCATTCATATAATGTTGCGCCCTTAGTGGCGCGTCAAACGTATAAATGAGGGCCATTCGAGATTTTTTTGCGCAATGGCGCGTCCTAGAATTAACTTTGCAATTAGTGCGATAGTACGCTATCAAGTCTACGGTTCTGCAATGTCTATATAGCGTGTGAGGGGAGTGTGATCTGGGGAACGCAAACAAGCTTATCTGCCTATGAATTTAGGACACGCCCGCTATCAGTAATGACTGCTGACATCATTGTTTTTCCCACTGAAGCCATTCTCTGTGGCAATGTGTCGACACGCAAGGCTCCAAAAATTGGTAGTTTTCCGCGATTTATTTTATTTTCCTGGGACTTTTTCTCTGAACAACTGTCATTCCCGGCCGACATCATCACTTAGTAACAAAGTATGCCCGTGCACGTCTAATTATCAAATGCCATAGCGTAGAAGTATCAAAACATGTTTTTTGCATTTTTCTCGAATTCAATGTGTGAATGAAGTACCCGTCTTTGGCACCTTGTCAATTCGCGCTCACAAACATAGCTACTTGAAATTCACACCATCCATTGGAAACATAATGAACTCAAAATCCGTGTCTGGGATTTTCATTACATGCCTTTGTTATTTTTTAATGCGCTCTTAAAGGTGTTGGACGAAGGTGCTTTTCAAGGAATTTTAATTATCACGCCATATAATTTGAATGGAGCCTCCGAGAAAATATCGTAGACACGGTTTTGAAGGATATTGTCAAGGCTTGTCAATGAACAAATTCTAACCGGAAATTTTGCAGCGTGTTTGCATTAGGCCGGGAAAACCGGTTTTTGGAAGGTTCAGCAAATCGCTTGTCACGTGACTCTTATGCAAATAATGACCGTGCACTGTGCTTGGTCGGATAGCTCTATATCAGGGCTTTCAGAAAATGTATACTTTATTGGGGTTTGGGACATGTTCAATTGAGAAAAAAATAAAAATCTGAAAGTGTCTAAAAGGTATTTATCACCCTTAATAAAGTGTTCATTTGCATATTAGTGGACTTCGTAATTAGGTATATAACTCTGTAAATACGGCTTCAAATTTGCTGAACCTGCTACATATATTGATCTGATAAATATGTAATTGTACTGATAAGCATTGGCAGTGTCAAGTTAATGAGTAGCTCATTAGCACCTTTTATGAAGTTTTTAACTTCAAAATAAATGCACCAAATTTAATGAAATCAGCCCAGATACTGATCCACCATATATCTGACAGTTGTTTAAAACATATAGAAGTGTAAAATTAATAATATGTTCATTTACATATTAAATGATCTTTTGAATTAGGTATATAATGGTACCAAATTTAATGAAATTTTCTACTGATATTGGCCATGGTCTGAGAAATGTCGAATTGTACTAGAAATCATTGAATAGGGTTTATTTGCATATTAAATGGACTTTGCAAAAAGTGATATTACTCCAAAATTACAGTATTGCCGTGTGATGTGTCACAAAGTATCAATAGTGTGTGGTTTTGTCTGTGTTATATATGCCTTGCTTAGGAAAATGTGTACAGAGCGACCTAAAGATAGGGATCAGTATATTGGACCACTCTTATTTGCATACAGGGAAGCCCCACAGGAAAGCGTCTAGGGTTCTCGCCATTTGAGCTCTTATATGGACGTACAGTCAGGGGACCCATGGCAATATTGAGACAATTGTGGACAGGGGAATTTACTCCGCCTGATGTAAAATCTACATATCAGTATGTGCTTGACCTGAGGCAAAGACTGGAGGAAACGTGCAAATTAGCCCGTAATGAATTGCTGAAATCACAGTTCAGGTACAAGTATCATTTTGATAAGAAAACTAAAGAGAGGCATTTTAAAGTAGGAGAAAGGGTGCTATTGTTACTTCCTACAGAACATGACAAACTCAAAATGCAGTGGCAGGGTCCATATGTTGTCAAAGAAAAAGTTGGTCCAATGGACTATCGTTTGGAGATAAAGAACAAACTAAAGCTGTATCAGGCTAACTTGTTAAAAAGTATGAAGAGCGTAAACAAGCACTGGACAAATATAATTTAGTTAAATCAGGTGTAATGCAGAGTGTTTGCGTCAGAGTAATTGAAAGTGGGGAAGATGAGCATGGGGTAGATGGTAATCAGTGGTATGCGGACGAGTTGATAGACAATACTCCAACAGTGGGGAAAGAGCATGGAAGATGTGCAAGTGAATAAAGAGTTACGTACTGAACAAGTGAGAGAAGTAAGACAATATCTAAGGAGATTTATGAACACATTGACTGATATTCAAGGCAAATCAAATGTAGGAGAACATGACATAAAATTAATTTCAGATGATCCAATAAGATCAAACCATATCCACTTCCTTCTGCCTCTCAAGATACTGTGCGTAAGGAAGTTGAAAGTATGTTAGAGATGGGAGTGGTGAACCGTACGTACGCCAGTCTCCATATGCATCGCCCATCGTGCTTATTAATAAAAGAGATGGTACAGTAAGATTTTGTATCGACTTTCAAAAGCTGAACAAAGTCGCCACATTTGACGCAGAACCAATGCCAAATTCAGAGGATATTTTCACACGATTAACAGGAAGCAGGTACTTTACCAAATTAGATCTAACAAAAGCGTATTGGCAAATCCCTATGGCTGAAAATGCAAAGGAAAAGACAGCTTTTCTCATCCCTCAAGGATTGTACAAATTTGGGTTTATGCCTTTTGGCCTCGTAAATTCACCCGCGACCTTTAGTGGGCATATGAGGAAGAGTTGAGAATATCATAGATGACATACTGGAACATAGTAAAACTTAAAGTAGCATATTGATATTATAATTGAGGTTTTCAATCGTCTAGAGCAGGCAGGTTTTACTGCCAAGCCAAGCAAATGCTTTGTTGGTTACCATAGTCTAAGTTCGTAGGTCATTTTGTGGGACGAGGGAAATTGCAAATGGTGCCTCAAAAGGTTCATGCCCTCTTGGAAACAGAACGTCCATACACAGTTAAGCAAGTCTGATCATTCTAAGGAATGGCAAGTTATTATAGAAAGTTTATACCAAACTTTGCCACAATTACTGCACCTTTAAGCGACCTAACAAGGAAAGGTCAACCTGAATTGGTTAACTGCGGAGAGCTTCAGGAGAAGGCTTTTACTGATTTGAAGGGCGCCCTCAGTTGTTACCCTGTGTTGAGACCTCCAAATTTCACAAAGCCTTTCATTCTGAGAACTGATGCATCAGACAGTGGACTTGGGGGCGGTGGTCTTACAGGAACATGAGGGAGAAAAATTTTTGATGGTTTATGCTAGCCGTAAATTGCTTAGACAGGAAACTGCATATTCTGTGACAGAAAACGAATGTTTGGCATTAGTATGGGGAATACGTAAATTCCAACAATATCTCTATGGCAAAGAGTTCCTGCGATGGGCTTTGTACCTGCAGTCCCTTCATTACAGGATTGTTGCCACAAAGGGTACAGACAATGTTGAAGCGGAGTATTTGAGCAGAAGCACAACAAAGTCAGATGATGTTAACTGAATGTTTAACAGTTCAAGTGACATACAACAGTTTATTCAGTGTTTCAGTACAGATACTTGTGGCTGAAGTATTAGTTTCATCTTAAAAGGGGGATTAGTGTCACAAAGTATCAACAATGTGTGGTTTTGTCTGTGTTATATGTGTCTTGTCTCTTGTCATTCTGATTGGTGGTTATAGCAGTCAGGTCTATGTACGTGTATGTAGAGGTGGTGAGATAGTTAGTGCTGATTGCATAACTTTCTGATGAGAGCTCTTAGACAACTTATGAATATTCGGGTAACCGGCCAGAACAATAGACAGTCGAGCAGTGAGAACAATGACTATGAATTAATTATCCTAGTGGCTGAATAGTACAGTAGGTGGAATTGTGCACCTGGGTTGGCATATATAAAGGCTCCAGTCATTAGCAGGGAGGAGAACGAATTGCACTGAGGAACTGATAACACCAGGATGATATATACCTGACTGGAAGGCCTGTGCGACCAAGTGCCTGAACATGAGCCTACAAGATCAGTGAAACCTCACTACTGACCTCACTAGACTCCACTGGACGTGGACTTTGAGACACCTTGAGTAAACCTGAACATAGAGACAGTGTGAGCAAGCCTGAACATTGAGACACAGTGAGCAAGCCTGAACATTGAGACACTGTGTACAACTTGGTGATACTGAACTGCCGAGGACTCGACAGCCTGCAAACAAGCCATTAGCAAGAGTAGGGCAAGTTTTATGAAACCGCCACCTATTTGTAACTTGTTACATGTTCTATGGCCTTGTGTTGCCTTTATGGTTTTATATTGTGTTGTGTCGTTCTATTTTCTGATATATTTCATACATACAGTGCACCTTGTTGTCTGTTTAGCAGTCACGATACTGGTGACTGTCTCTTCATGATATTTTGTGTGCTTTAGTATCATATACATATGATTGAGCTTAAGAAATAAATACGCTCGTAAACTCGGAAACCTGTTTGTCTTGATTTTACACTTTCACTGGGGGTCCCAAAGAGAAAAGAACCCAGCCACAAAGGTTTGTGAAGGCGGGCTTCTGCACAATTTGGAGAACAACCAAGCCTTGTGACATGATGCCACATAGGTTGAACTTCGTAATTAGGTATATAAATCTGTAATTACGGCTTCAAATTTGCTGAACCTGCTACAGATATTGATCTGATAAATATCTAATTGTACTGAGAAGCATTGGGCAGTGTCAAGTTAATAAATAGCTCTGTGATGTAGTGTCATGTTATTATAATTTATGAGCTATCATTACTATTCATGAGGGCATGTATATCTGTCTTGGCCCACATGTACTCAAGTCAGTCTCCAGCTCACCATCACCCTATGTACGTAGCTTAGAGCTTATTGTAATAAAGTAGCATCTTAGATTATCATACTTGCTGTTTCCAGTCGTCTTTACATCCCTTCAACATTGGAATACCAGCCTTGCCAGCCCTGACACGCTACCATGTAACCAACAATACCATTATAACCTCGGTTATATCACATTGGTGCCAGCTTAAAGCTCCCACTCAATTATCAGATTTATCTAGTGTAAATATTATTTACTTGATAAAATATTCAATGGAAAACAAAAGAATGACAAACTGTTAATGGGCTGTTGACACATTCTCTAATGCGAGAACCTGGGATTGAGAAGGGCGCCTTTAATGGAATTCTAACTCACATTTTCAAGCCGGACTTGGAGAAATCTTATTGTAAAAAGCTTAACCTGCGAGTACTATACGACACTTATAAGCCGTGTGGGAGACACGCTCAGAACTTTAACAAATAACTGTGTGCTACAAAAAGCTGAGATACTCGGAACGAAGGCTTCTACTCTATGGTTGCTGTAACCTGACATTGCTACAAGCAGCAAGTTAAATATCTGCTGAAACTTTGGAAAGTTATCTAAAAGAGAGACTGTTGTCCTATTGTGTATATATTGGTGTGTAAGCCATCATAGGAGTCTCCGGTCCCTGAGATAGCCTGGGGAAACTGAATTTGCTGATCAACTGAATACTGGTTCAGACGTTGCCGTGTGTACGGAGCTGATAAACCAAAGATGGAAAGTAGGATTGTAAGCACTGTCAACATAGCGGAGAAGTCAACCATCGCCGGAAGAAGCCCAGTTCACAGTCAATGGTGGACAATTAAGAAGACAAAAGAAGTTTTGTGTGAAGTGAACTGTATTGAACTTTGCCCTGGACACTGTCATTGAAGCAACCAGACTTGCTTTTTTATGACTTTTGAATTTCTTGAAAATTTCTGTGTGCAGAGACTTTTCACAATCTTTTTGTTTCAGTGTTTAATTAATCTTTCAGTATACGTCGGAAGACACATCCTGTTCACGCAAAAGACTGTTAGTACTAATATAAACATCTAACGAAACAAAATAATCGCAATCACACCAATCCACAATCCAATGACAGTAGGTCGGAATTCGGAAGACAACAGTTGCAAACATGGACACAAAACAGCACAGAACAGACAGCAAATAGACGGTACACAAACAAAATCATATTCATGAAAGAAAGATATATGGACCTCTGGTCAGAAGACCAAGAAGTGATGTCAGGTGTTTCAAAAATAGTAAGCGCATCCTGCCCCACATGTGGCACCCGCCATATATCAATCTATAAGTCAGATAGGTAGTGGTCACTAACTAAGGCCCAATGTCACCGATGCCATCAGTGATCAGTTGTCGAAGCGAGATATTGTATTTATGTACCAGCTTGCGATACCTGCCAAAAAAGCGTTTAAATGAAGAGACAAGTCTTGCTCTGGTGTAACCTTGATTTAATAGTTTGTAAGAGAGATGGCCATGTCTCTCTACAAAATCACCATATGAACTGCATGCTCTAGCATATTGAATAAGCTGGGAAATGTATATTCCATAAGCTGGTGAGAGTGGAATATTACTTATGAGGTGTGGAAAATTGATGATACTTAAGTTGAAATCATCTCTCTTGTCATATAGCCTAGTAGAAAGGTGACCATTAGAGTCAAATTCAAGTAAAATGTCCAGATATGAAGCAGAAAAGGCTGTTTCTGTAGTTTCTTTAGTCTCCAATTCTGGAGCATAAATCATAGCAAGATATTTACTGAATTCAGAGTTATTCATAGAAATAACATCGTCTATGTATCTATATGTTAGATTGAAAGTTCGAGCTACAGAGACCGTTTTCTGTTTAATTAAATTCTGGATAAATTCTGCCTCATATGAGAACAGAAATAAATCTGCAAGCAAGGGAGCACAGTTAGTGCCCATAGGAATTCCTATACACTGTTGGAAAATGTACCCTCCAAATTCTACAAATATGTTGTCGATGAGGAAATCAAGCATACTGATAATGTCTCTCTCGGTATAAAACACTTTAGCATTAGTAGTATTTTTAACAAATATGTAGAATTATACCCTAATACTACATATTTGTAACGGCGTGAACCGTTTTTGTAGAAAAATGCTTGGTTGATGATATTTTTCAAGCGTTCTTTCAATTTATTATGTGGTAATGTGGTATACAATGTGGAAAAATCGAAAGTTTTAATAGATGTTACTTTTGAAACAGATCTTGATTTCAAATTTTCCAAGAGTTCCTTCGAATTTTTTAATATCCACATTAGACACACAAAGACAACATCACAGTATGCTTGAAGTCCCCGTTTAACAGTACAAAGAACAGAAGTCAGTATCTGCAATAACTCTGTTGTTGAACATTTTGAAGATCCTGCGATAAACCTAGCTTTGTAAGGTGTTTTGTGGAGCTTTGGTATCCAGTATAAGCTAGGCAACTTATTATGGTCATCCTTTATTGTAACATTAAAATTATCCATGAATGACTTATGGTTTGCCAAAATTTCAGATTTGCTGAACATTGATTGTCTGTAAGTGGAGTTGGTGGAGGTCTTAGTTACACAAGTTCGTCTATAAGACATCCAAAATAATACTTCTTACAGACAAATACAATGTTATTGGCAGCTTTATCAGCAGGAACGACAACATATTTGTCATGGATATCATTCAAACACTTAACAGCATCAGGATCTTTAAATACAGAATAGGGTCTTCTGCAAACATGTGATCTTAGTCGACCAATACGGCCACAAACTATTTTCCTCACAGATTTGACCCATTCTGATAGTGTGTCCAACTCTACATCCTCCCTTTTAGCCCATTTCCTGGCATATTCTTCAACAGAGTCCATAACGATCTTAAAATTATGGTTCCAGTTGATCCTGCGAGGTTCTCTGAACTTTTGTCCACAAGATAATATCTTACGAAGGTGATGATGTTCAACCAAGTTCAGATCACCAGTGATGACATGGCCAACTGGAGTGTATTTGAAGGGAGATGTAGAGCAGTCACAGGATGCTGGAGTTTGAAGGAATTCATCAATTTTTAAGTGCCGCAATGCCTTATTGTAATTGAATATTTTATTGGAGATTGTCTTGGTGTATTGATATGACAGAATAGGTACAGACTGGTTCTTAAAGTATACAGGTATAGTTGATGTAACCTTTTTGTTGTGAAGTATATTGCTGATATTAATGGCATCAATTCCTTTGTTATTAAATGGAAGATGTATGAAATGACGATGATCATCAGTCATAGGTTCAGCATCAACAGGCTTGTATAGTCTGTATAGTGCAATATCAGCAATAATACTGAATAAAACTCTTAACGATCTAAAGATAGCTTGTTTTTCTGGGGTGAAAGCCCTTAATGAAGTACCTGTGTAAATCGTACAACAGGAAATTTGCATTTCTATGATTATGCACTTGTGTATCTTTTCATTAGCGGAGAAAAACAAATATAAGAAGCTGTGGGAAATACTAGCATTCAATTTAAGAAATTTATACTAACTGGTTGGGGTCAACATAACAGGTGGTTTAATACCATTGCATTCTAGGGGTGTCCAGGTAAGTGTATATCTTTTACTACAGCTGTGTGCGAGGGGTGCTTTCGAGAGTGTGATATTATGTCAGATGATGACGCTGAAGTAAGTTTCCCAGTATGATAGAAAGCTAAGGTCCTAAAGTTAAAGGAGGGCCTTATGATGATTATGGTGCAACAAGTGGTTTAAGTGGAAAAGAATTAGCTGAAAACCTCTTGCATCAAAAAGAAATTCTTCAGCTCAAATTGGATCTATATGGCCAAACGTAGGCAAATCATGAGCAGCATTTAGCGAGAGAACAGATGGGTATAAATGCAGAAAAACAAAATCATGAGCAAGAAAAAGCAAAGTGTAACAGAAACTAAAGGCAGAAAGAGAAAAGCGTAAACACGATTTGAATAAGAGTTAAGGTAGCGGTAAAGGCTATTTTGCATGAATTCTTTTCTCAGAGTTAATGTCAAGTTTCAAGTGTTAGAATCAAGATATTTAGTTCAAATTTTCAGGATAACTCCCTTATTTAATACCTTCTCTAGAGAATATAAAAATTGTATATTTGCAGCCATAGTTTTGAAATATGACACCAGTAAATATTAAAATTTAATTTTTTACATTTTTTTACATATTTGAATTTAATAATAATGGGATAGTACTTAATACTACCAAATTAGTTTGAAATATGTTGACATTAATTTTAAGATTTGTACGGCAGGATTTATAAATAAAATTTGTTTTTATGATTTTACATGGATTTACATATCAAAAAATTATTAAAAAATTCTTTCCAATTTCAAAATGGGATTTTTCAAAAAGTTCTTCAAATACAGGAAAATTGTGCCATCGTCATCTTGTCTGTAACCTTGTTAATAGGCTGTAAAAATTCCATGTCCATATCTCATTTCAAAGGTTGGATTCAATTGGCATAAAATTATGTAGGAAAACTGTTATTTTGTCAAAATTGTTGAAAACAAGCCATATTTGCACCCCTCATTTGAAGTCACAGAGCAGTCTTTTTGGTTAATCTCACTTTTGACACCTCTTTGACACTCAAAGAATCTAAAAATGCATTTACAATAGCAATCACGCATTCTGAATGCAAGCACTGCCTTGTCAAACTTTCCTGAAAAACAGTAAAGAGTGACTTTCCCTTTTTAAACATTTTATTAAAAGCTAGGGGACCTCTACCATAGTTAATACACTAAGGACTCCCCAACTTCCTTTTATTTGGTCATTTTTTCAGAAGTTTCAACAGGCTATAACTCTGCAATGCCTTTGACCCCAAATGTCTAGTTTTTTTTATTCCACAGAGAATGTTGACTACTTTTATATTTTAATAGTTTTATTGAAGTTTATAACTGACGCTCTAGCCTTTACCGCTACCTTAAAAGCGAAAGAAAATTCGCGTGATGTGGATTGTGAGTTCAATTATTGGACAGTTAAACTCTCTCAGTACAAAGAAGATGACAATGTTGACACACATTTGCATACATTCGAGAGGCTAGCTCAAACGTACAGTTTACCTAAGTGGATTTGGCCAAAGAAATTAGCTATGACTCTTGTTGGTAAGGCCCAGGAGGCATATTCTAGGTTGAAAGAAGATGATGCCTTGGATTATGATAAGATCAAAGTTGCTATTCTTAGGAAATATGAGCTCACCAGAGAGTCATACAGAGTTAAATTCAGAGCTTGCAAACATACAGATGAAGATACATTCTGTATGTGGGGTGATATTGTTGCCGATACTTTTGATGACTGGATTGAAACAAGTGGGGTTCCGTCCTTAAGTGGTGACAAAAAATATGAATGGGTACGTGAACTATTTATAATGGAGCAATTAGTTGAGGGCATGCCTAAACAAATGCAAACCTGGTTTAAGGAAAGGGATCCTGAAAACTATAAGGAGTTGGTAAAACTTGGTGAGACATATAAATCTGCTCATTCTGGCGCTGATGGTTATCAGACTGAGTGGAAGCGGGGTTTCAAAAGTTTTAACAATAAAAATAAGCAGCAAAAGGGTGAGGGAAATAAGTCTGATAACTCATCACCGAGCGGTGAGAGGTCAAATCCCTCAGCTGCATGTTATAATTGTGGGAAAAAGTGTCCAAGAATATTTCCACTAGATTAAAATGTCAGCAGGAATATGCTGAAATATTATGATTAGATCGGGATAAGTTAAGAGAACTTCAGTCGGCCGATCCTACTCTTGCAAAGGTGCGAGAGTGAAAGACAAATCAATCGTCGGAAAATCGAACTGGATTTTTCTGGCATGGAAATTATTGTATCATAAGTGGATTTCTTCACATAAGGTATGTGACGTTAGACAAATTGTAGTATAGGCGGAATGTTGCAATGCATTGCTAAGAGTGTCACATGACATACCTTTTCAGGACACCGTGGCATTGAAAAGACTAAACAAAGGTTGCTACAATACTATTATTGGCCCGATATTTTCAAGGGTGTTGCAGTATACTGAAGGACGTTTTGTCCATGTCATTAATCTGCAAGACACAGAGCATCTGAGAAAGCTCCTCTTGTTTCAATGCCTATTATAAATAAACCATTTGAGTTAAACGCAATGGATATTGTGGGTCCCTTGAAAAGAACTCGACGCGAAAATAAGTTTATTTTAGTGATCGTGGATTATGCAACTTGGTATCCTGAGGCTTTGGCTGTGCCAGACCACGAAGCCGAAACTGTTGCGACTGCATTGATCAAAGTTTGTAGCCCTATGGGACTACCTGGTGAAATTTTGACAGACCAGGGTACAAACTTCATGTCGCGTCTTATGACGAGCATGTGTGCTAAGTTGAAGATCTCAAAGATTAGAACGAGTCCATACCACATGTACGGAAGTGGATTAACTGAGAGGTTTAACAGAAGTCTCAAATCGATCTTTGGATGTGCAAATTTATAAGCATTTTAACCAGGACGATCACTCCACTTTGTCTATGCGTGTCCGTATTCTTGAAAAAATATACCATCCAAACAACAGCCCCACACTTAATTCACCATTCCGTAGACAGAGAGAATACCACTGGATTAGACAGTTAGGTACCGCAATGCCTTATGGTTGTTTTGACAACATCAAATATATAGGCAATCTCTCAAGTCCTGGTTGTTCAGAAGTGAATGTGATGGGCCTATTTGAGTCTTTTGTCCGTAGAAGATGTAGTCATGGACATAGGCATTACCATCGGCCTAAATTGGATACATCTACCTCCTACTGCCATAACAAATTTCATGAACTGCTTCTTTTATTGCAGAAGGCTTTAGGTCTCCATCACATTCGTACTTCATTATTTACTCTTTCCATCAAGGACTTGAGAAGGTTGCATGCCTATGCATTGGGATTGTCTTTGACAGATCCGAACAAACAACCATACAGACTGGTCAGTATTATTGCTGACATTGCACTATACATACTATACAAGTCTGTTTGTGCTGAACCTATGACTGATGATCATCGTCATGTCATACATCTTCCATTTACTAACAAAGGAAATGATGCCATTAATATCAGCAATATACTTCACAACAAAAAGGTTACATCAACTATACCTGTATACTTCAAGAACCAGTCTGTACCTATTCTGTCATACTAATACACCAAGACAATCTCCAATAAAATATTCAATTACAAATAGGCATTACAGCCTTCAAACACCAGCATCCTGTGACTGCTCTACATCTCCCTTCAAATATACTCCAGTTGGCAATGTCATCACTGGTGATCTGAACTTGGTTGAACATCGTAAGATATTATCTTGTGGACCCCAGTTCAGAGAACCTTGCAGGATCAACTCGAACCATAAATTTAAGATCATTATGGACTCTGTTGAAGAATATGCCAGGAAATGGGCGAAAAGGGCATGTAGAGTTGGACACACTGTCAGAATGGGTCAAATCTGTGAGGAAAATAGTGCGTATTGGTCGACTAAGATCATATGTTTGCAGAAGACCCTATTCTGTATTTAAAGATCCTGATGCTGTTAAGTGTTTGAATGATATCCATGACAAATATGTTGTCGTTCCTGCTGATCAAGCTGCCAATAACATTGTATTTGTCTGTAAGAAGTATTATTTTGAATGTCTTATAGACGAGCTTGGTGTAACTAAGACCTCCACCAACTCCACTTACAGACGATCAATGTTCAACAAATCTGAAATTTTGGCAAACCATAAGTCATTCATGGATAATTTTAATATTACGACAAAGGATGACCATAATAAGTTGTGTAGCTTATACTGAATACCAAAACTCCACAAAACACCTTACAAAGCTAGGTTTATCACAGGATCTTCAAAATGTTCAACAACAGAGTTATCAAAGATACTGACTTTTGCTCTTTGTACTGTTAAACGAGGACTTCAAGCATACTGTGGTGTTGTCTTTTCTCGGAGTGGTATAAATCAAATGTGGATATTAAAAAAATTGAAGGAACTCTCGGAAAATTTGAAATCAAGATCTGTTTCAAATACGGCTAGTTTTGAATCGGATTCGCACCCTCAGCATACGGCATCAGTCGCCAAGCTGAGAGGCCACAGAGAGAACCGCTCGGCTAAATCTCCACTCCCAAAATAGAGTGGTTCAATAGCCAGCTAAGTTGTTACATTTTTCCGACTGAGACCGCTCACAACGTTGTAGAGTTCGTGAAGCACTCAGGCATGCATGCTCACTATCATACATCGCAACATCTATTAAAACTTTCGATTTTTCCACATTGTATACCACAATACCACATAATAAATTGAAAGAACACTTGAATAACATAAACCAAGCATTTTTCTACAAAAACGGTTCATGCCATTACAAATATGTAGTGTTAGGATATAATTCTACATATTTTGTTTAAAATATTAATAACGCTTAATTGTTTTATACCGAGAAAGACATCATGAGTATGCTTGATTTCCTCATCGACAACATATTTGTAGAATTTGGAGGACACATTTTCCAACAGTGTATAGGAATTCCTATGGGCACTAACTGTGCTCCATTCCTTGCAGACTTATTTCTGTTCTCATACGAGGCAGAATTTATCCAGAACTTAATAAAAAAGAAAAAGGTCTCTGTAGCTCGAACTTTAAATCTAACATATAGATACATAGACAATGATATTTCAATGAATAACTCTGAATTCAGTAACTATCTCGCTATGATTTATCCTCCAGAATTGGAGATTAAAGAAACAACAGAAATGACCACTACGGCCCAAAGGGGCCCCATTTTGTACGGTAATAGCGTCCCGAATTTTCGCCACACATACGTGGAGCGCGCGTTCAGAGAGTCAATTTCACCTCCCGCGTCATGTTGAAAATTTCGCCGTATTTCCTTGCTGCACATCTAAATATTAATGAAAGAGCAACAGGTCCTATTTCCCGTATACGCTGCCCTTACAATTACAATATTGTTGGAAGAATTTCACAAGGGAATTCCAAAAATACGTAAGCGATAACAGACATATGCAAAATCAAGTAAAAACACTGTCAACAGCAAAACGATCTTCAACTCGTCATTTCATAAAAATAAGGGGGAAACTCAAAAAACTAAAACCATAGAGTTTTAGTTACCCTTCATGATATGTGTCATACCAAATATTATAAAAAATAACAGCGAAATGAAAAAGTTAAACCAACGGTTTTCTTCAGATGTATTTTTCATTTTACGATGTGTCTAATCTGCTCGATTTCCCATAGAAAACAATGGCGTTTTATGTACTGAACAGACCGTACAACTCTCGCTCGTTCAAATTTCTCAATTCTAAACCAATTATAGTAAAAAGTGGCACGGTGTTTCCTTGATATATATACAAAATTGCTGTCGTTTTAGTTTTTTGAATTTCTCGACGAAACTTGTTTTAGTTGCATTTTATTTTTCCGATCGCTGAATGTTTGCTCTTGCCCTCAATAAAATGGCGATCTTACGGCGTTTGCATATGCAGAATCAGGGTCTAATATTGACCCATTTTAATCGGTTAGTGTCTCTTAAATTTTACAGACCAAATACAAGTCAGGTTGTTGTAATTTATACCAAATTTTGGCGAATATAAACCATGAAAGTTCCAGTAAACTGCAAAAATAACACAGAACAGAGGCGAACGGGCGTAGAGTCTCCACTGTAATCGTGCAGTGAACGTTATCGATCGATATCCTTTTGTCCGAAATTGTTACATTGTTGTCTCGCTCACTCGCGTGTAGTCCCCGGTTCACAATGGCGCCAAACTACGCCGAGGTGCGCCAAAATGTGCTGAAACGTACGTAAAAGAATCACCAAAACTGAAAACAGTGTCGTCAATTTACTGTCAGTACAGGAAACAAACTGATACCTTGATGTTAAAGTGTATTAGTCAATATATGGGTTATTGTGGAAATGTTTATGACATGACCTGAACACACGAACGCCCGGCACAAGCGGCGCCCAAACAGATTTTCGATCGATAATCTATTGAAAATAAATTGATACAATGTTCGCCGTTGTCAATAGCGACCGGCTAGAGCGCTGTTTGATAGAAATTATGCTTCGCGGAATACCGTACACTGAGGCATACTGTTGGGCCGTAGTGGACTTTTTCTGCTTCATATCTGGACATTTTACTTGAATTTGACTCTAATGGTCACCTTTCTACAAGACAAGAGAGATGATTTCAACTTTAGTATCGTCAATTTTCCACACCTCATAAATAGTATTCCACTCTCACCAGCTTATGGGGTATGCATTTCCCAACTTATTCGATATGCTAGAGCATGACGTTCATATGGTGATTTTGTAGAGAGACATGGCCATCTCTCTTACAAACTGTTAAATCAAGGTTACACCAGAGCAAGACTTATCTCTACATTCAAACGCTTTTTTGGAGGGTATCACAAGCTGGTAGATAAATACAATATCTCTCTTCGACAAATGATCACTGATGGCATTGGTGACACTGGGCGACCACTACCTATCTGACTTAAAAATTGATATATGGCGGGTGCCACATGTGGGGCAGGATGTGCTTACTATTTTCGAAACACCTGACATCACTTCTTGGTCTTCTGGCAAGAGGTCCATATATCTTTCTTTCATGAATATGACTTTGTTTGTGTACCATCTATTTACTATCTGTTCTGTGCTGTTTTGTGTCTATGTTTACAACTATTGTCTTACGAATTCTGACCTACTGTCATTGGATTATGGATTGGTATGATTGCGATTATTTTACATTTTGTATCGGAAGACCTGAAGGAGTGGGACCGATATTTGCCGTACCTTCTTTTTGCGTACACAGAAGTACCGCAAGCGAGTACCGGTTTCTCTCCTTTCCAGCAAATTTATGGTCGAAGTATAAGGGGACTACTAGCTGTGATCGAGGATCAGTGGACTGAGAAAGTTCACAGGAGGAAAACTTTGTGCAATACGTAATTAAGATGCGAGAAAGGCTTGCCGACATGAGAAAAAATGTCAAGAAGAACATGGAAAACGCCAAGGCACGACTAAAAATGGGGTATAATAGGGGAGCAAGAAAACGTTCTTTTAAGAACGGTGATAAAGTACTTGTACTCTTACCTTCCTCCACGCATAAGTTGAGGGTCAGTGGCAGGGACCACTGTGGTGAGGAAAGTCTAAAACGTTGATTACAAAATTGAGCGAGGAGGCCGTAGAAAACTGAAGCGGGTTTATCATATCAACATGGTGAGAGCAAGGAAAGAGAGAAATAAACTGGTGTATTTTGTTGACACTGTTGATGCTGTGTGCATCAAGGACATAGGAAACTCTATGTGCTATACACCAGAGGATCAGAGCACAGAGACTTGGAGAGATGTAGTAGTTGCGGATTCGACGGATCAGCATGTGGAACTGTTTCGCTTACTGCAAGAGTACAATGATGTTTTAACTGATATACCCAGTTGTACTGATCAGGTAGAACATGATGTGATAACTACTGACGAAACGCCAATTTGTCAGAAGCCATATCGTCTACCGCAGGCAGCTAAACAGACAGTAAAAGAGGAACTGCAGAAAATGCTGAAAGCTGGAATTATTACTGAATCAAAGAGTCCCTATGCCTCGCCGATCGTCTTAGTGAAAAAAGGGTGGAATTCGATTTTGCGTGGACTTTAGTAGACCATATCAGGTTACAATATCTGACGCATATCCTTTGCCTAGACCGGATGAATTGATTGAGGAAATCAGCGGATCGAATTATATATCTACGATCGATCTCACAAAGAGATATTGGCAAATTCCCTTGAGCAAAAGTGCTCAGGAGAAGTCCGCCATATCACTCCTCTTTGACTGTATGAGTTTACTCTTATGCCATTTGGCATGAAAAATGCGCCAGCCACTTTTCAGAGGCTAGTGGATAAGACATTTAATCAGCCCAGAGAAAAAACATATATGGATGACTTGGGTCCACATGATCATTCGTGGGAAGATCATGTTAAACACCTGCGTAGGATATTTGAGAGGTTACGTAGTTGTTATCTAACTGCTAGACCAACTAAATGCTATCTTGGTGGCAGTGAGGTTTCTTTCATTGGTTATGGTGCTGGAAGTTGAAAAGTAAAACCTATGGCAGATTAGGTTTATGCTGTTGACAATTATCCAACACCAGTGACAAAGCGTGATGTAAGATCAATTTTAGGATTAGCAGGATGCTACAAAAAGTTTATCCCAATTCCTCCCATATTGCGACCCCCATTGACTGAGCTGACGTGTAAGAATAGCCAAGCTAATGTTCAATGGACTCAGAGCTGTTAGGATGCTTTCCAGAAGCTTAAAGATGCTTTAGCATCATCACCAGTTCTGGCGGTTCCAGACTGTGGTGCAGACAGATACGTTTGACAATGGTACTGGTGCGGTTGTGTGTCAGTATGATGACAAGGGAGAAGATACACTATGGGCAAAAAGGGCCCTAAATTGTTCAGTACAGTGCCCCTGCCGGACAATGCTTTGGGCTGGTTGCTAGTGATGACAGCGAACATTGTATCAATTTCATTTCAATAAAATATCGATCGAAATCTGCTCGCCTGTTGCTCATATTTTCAGGTTACGGCATGAATTTTTCCATGACAGCCCGTATATATTGACTTATGTACCATAAAATCAACGTATCGGGTTTTCTTCCACTCAAATTAAATCGAAGACAATTTGTTTAGTTTTGGTGATACTTTTATGTCTCAGCATATTTTGGCGCTCTTTGGACAAGTTTGGCGCCATGCGATCCGCGGGTATGCAACACAACATTGTATCAATTCGCAACAAAAGAATATCGATCGATAACGTTCACTATGCGTTCAGAGTGGAGACTCTACACTAGTTTGCTTCCGTTTCGTGTTATTCTTACCAATTTACTACGATGTTCATGGTTCATATTCACCCAAATTTTGTATAACAGACAACAACCTGACAGGTATTTGATCTATACAATTTAGGAGAGACTTGCTGATTAATTTGCGTCAATTTCAGACCCTTGTTCTGCAAATAAAAACACCGTCAGATAGCCATATTGTTGACGGCAACAGTATATTTCAGTGATAAGAATAAATATGATGGCAATAAAACAAATTTTACGAAGAAATTCAAAAATCTAAAACAATACGATTTTTGCTTATTAGTCAAAGGATCACCATGCCAATTTTCATTATTATTGGTTCAGAATTGAAAAATTTGAACCGGCGAGAAGTTTGCAATGTGTTCAGTCGATCGGACGCGTATAAACGCCATTGTTTTCTATGGGATCGAGATTATTTGGCACATCGTAAAATGAAAAATACATCTGAAAAAACTCGCCGGTTTAAACTTTTCATTTTGCTGTTATTTCTCACAAAATTTGGGATTAAGCATCTCATGAAGGTTAACTAAAATTCAATGGTTTTAGTTTTTTAAATTTCCCTCTTATTTTTATGCAATGACGAGTTTACGATCGTTTGTGCTGTTGGCCGTGTTTTCGCTTATTTTTGCATAGAGTATTTTCGCTTCGGTATTTTAAGAATTCCTTCATGAAATTATTGCCGAAATATCATAATGGACAGAGGAACATATGAGGAAATGGAATCTGCATCTCTTTCCTGAATATTTAGCTGTGCGGCTAGGAAATTCGACGAGTTTTCAACATTCCGCGGAAGCTTGATTTGTCGCTCTTTACGCTCATTCAGCATATGCGCAGCAAAAATTGTCACATGTTGAGTGAACAATATAGAGGCCATTTTGCCCTCAGTGATATCCGGTTCAGTATATTAGCCGAAAACTCCTCCCCAGGGAGAGAAATTACCCAACTATAGAAAGAGAGTGTTAGCTATTGTTTTGGCTGTGGATGCTTTGAATCCTTACTTGTACGGGAGAGAGTTTGCAGTTCAAACAGATCACAATCCGTTGGTTTGGTTAGTCAAAATGTGTAGTAAAAATCGTAGGTTGTTGCAATGGAATTTAATACTACAAAAGCATCAATTTAAGATTCAGTACAAAAAGAGCAGCCAAAATAGAAATGCAGACTCATTGTCGCAAATGTGGAACTGGGACGTCCGGTAGTGTGTGAAGGTGCATGAATGATGTAGTGAAAGGGCTGTAGTGACCTGATATACACTGTTTTCAAAAATGCATGTTGAATTTTCAACCCTTATAGCAATGTTGTTTGCCCATGTTGCTGTACCCGACTTAATAAGTAGTTATTTAGCACGACCGACGGAGTCAGTAGTGCTATAGTTGTGGTGTCGAATTCCAAAGAGTAGGCTGTCTGTGTGGATGTCTGGATGTAGACATTGGGTGTCTGTAAACCGTTTAAACTGACAAACCACTCAACTGTTGGCATTGAAAGTTTGTGACGGTCTAACTTGGTACATGAAGATGGGGATTTGTTCAAATGAAGTTGATTGGAGGATACCACCGAGAGTTATGAATTTAAGAATGATTATTTTGCGAATTTTACTAAGCGATTTTAGATCACGTGACTCAGTGTTTGATTTTTGGGGTGACTGTGAACAGTCTCCACCACAGGCGGCCCACACACTATTAATAAGCTTATTATTGAATTTTTCTCACAGTTTTCTCTATCAGTTCCTCTCTCTTTCTTTATCACAGTCCCTTTATGGATAGAGGGACTGTGTCTTCATGCTCTGACTGTTCGGAGTAAATTAAATGAATGGTCATATAATCTAACCTAGCCCCTTGACTCTTTATTCATTTTCCACCCCATTACAAGGACATTTATCTCTCATATACACATAACTAAGCAGCATGGCCCTGCTTCATGTAACAAACACCACCCAGAAAGTATCGACCGACCAAGCAGAAAAAGATTGCTGGAGTGGCCATTTTATGAGTTTTTCAACAAAATTATATAGATGCATGTTTCACATCGTCGTCTTCTGGGAGTGGATATACCAAGTATAATTTACAAATCGCGTTGTGATTCATGGCACAATGGTGACACATTAGCAGCAGCACGCACTGGAGAATTTTTGCCAGCTCTGTGAATTTTTTAAACCAGTCAGCGTCATTTCTCTGCACTTGCTATTAACTCCATGTTTGCCAGTAACATATTGTTATAGAGAAGTTTAGTTTACATGTAATTAGGTTCCATCATCAGCTGATCACTACGGATAGCGTCTTTGTCACATGATAACCAGACGTTGTGTACGCGTAGAACATTCGAAATGGCAAACAACACCTCTACACATACAAAATGTAGTCATTATTACGTGTATTATTTTTTTAGATATTCTTGATGATTTTCGTGAATTTTGACAGGAAACCTTGTAAACTATCACTGCAAACATCTTTTATGTCACAATATTTCATAGAGTTTGCGCTTTGCACAAGTGCAAGAAGTACTTACTATATGATTTCCTCACATGAACGAAATGTTGTTGTCTCATTTCACTTGTTTTTTGACGCCGCCCAAAAGAGATCTCCAAACCACATAAATGATTGTATCAAAGAAAATCTGCCAATTTAATTCGAGGATACAACAAGCTAGAATATTGCTCTCATAGAGAAATGAATGGTTCTTAAAACTTAAATGAATTTCCCATGTTTCTGAGAAAAAATACAGCAAAATTATCGAGAACGCATGGCTAAACTGACAGGCAGACAAAACCTTAGCAACACCACCCAATTGAAAGAAACACGCTTGAACACACTAACTTTTGACTCGAGTCAAAATCAGTCTTGTCCCTGGGAAATATGTTTACAAGTTTGCCCACATATAAACAACGTAAAGGTCAACAGTTTCAACTTCCGACTTCCTGCTTTACGGACGTCCTCATCCATGAACTGCACACAAGGCACCGGCAGGGTTTGAACTGTTTGCGACCATTTAAATGTTTGAAAACAGAGTAGCTGGCTTTCCTCGGCCATCGGAATACATTGGCTGCAGGAAATTTGGATAAATGGTCATGACTGGCTGCAATTTTATAATATCCGGACACATTGCAGGAGAGCTTCTTACCTTTTTGTTTTAGTAACCTTTCCTATCTTTCGCGATGTTGACCAATCCATAAAATCCATGATAAGTCCACGGAATAGCATAATTAGTTGTGTTGACTAATTATGACAAGATGTGTGTATATGAGAGATAAACGTCCTTGTAGTGGGGTGTAAAATAAATAAAGAGTCAAGAGACTATGTTACGCTGTATAGTCATTTATTTTATTTACTTTGATCAGTCAGAGCATAAAGAAAAGGAGAGGTACTGACAGAGAAAGGAGAAAAACTCAATAATAACCCCATTAATAGTGTCTGGGCCGCCTGTGGTCTCCACGCATAACTTCATGTAGTGCAGGGTGGAGAATTGAAAATATTTATAATGTAAATAAAACATGAATTTATAAAATCATATTGTTGTTGTTGTTGTTCTGTTAATGTAATATTGGTTGTGAGGTTGTCAGACGAGAGCGAAATGCGTGTCGAGCCACGATGTATAATGGACAGCGCGGACGTATCTGTTATATGTATGATGTGCATCATCCATTCCTGAGGAAGACAAAGACGGGTTTAGCATTTGATTGCAGACTCTTTTAAGTATCATTGTGAGACAAATTTTGGAAAAGAACCAATACCCGGTGCTTAATATCATCGAGAATTATTGGAAACAACAAAAATATAGTTCCTTGTATTGTTTTGGTTGCAAATATATGATTGATTTTATGTTTTAGGGACTTAGACTGTGACAAATTAGCTGGCGGATTTTCTGAATCTGAATCGAAATCTTACGTCAGCAAATCTGAATGGCGTTGTTTGCTATATTGTCTCGGGTAACGAGCATTCTTGTATTCGTCTTATTTTGGCGAATATAGCAATTTTGCCTCAGATAGTTTGTGGACGAAGACGGTGGTCTTTATGCCCAGATCCGAATCGGGTTCTCGCCGTAAGATCTAAGCGAGTGTAGTCGCATTTGTGGTTCTTCACACCAGAACTCCTCCAGACCAGGCGTAGACCGTCTGTGCAGTGTCAATTTGCCTGAAGCTGTACTACAGTTGTGTGGGAGCCAGTTCAGTTGATTTGATTACCGTAAGTTGATAAATCTACTCAAAGGTTGTGATTTTTCCCTTCAGCTTGTAGTCATTCGGCAACATGATCTCATCCCACCATGACTAGCCAGAGTGCCCGGCTATATTATTCAATATTTATTGACTGAACGTGGTTCTCTTCGATCGCCATTGCTTACGTGTATAACTTCTATCATGCCATTATGAAAAGATTGCAGAGTTCACAGATCACTTGTATTACAGCTACTCGCCCGATGAGATTCAAGTAATAAACATGGCCTATCTCTGCATTAAATTCCGAAGTCAGCATTTGTTACAAAATCAACTTGCATCTAAAAAATTTGAAAAACGAAGTAAATTCTAGGTTGACTGCTATGCATTCCATTTGTATGTAAAAAACACGATGGTCTATCATTGCAGTTATCGAGAAGGTTGCTGCTCGCCTGTCTAGGCAAGAAGTAGAAGTCTACAGAACAGGAAATTTCAGTATATTAATGCGAATTAAGCCTTATTTGTGGTGGTTTTGATTTGAATGTTCATTCAGCCTTTTACAGTTCAGGTTTTCAAAACATGTCATGGATCATGGATGTGCAAAAATGCTTGAATGTTGACAAAACATTAAAACACTTACATTGTAATCTCATTGAACATTGATTGATATGATTGCGGTAGTTTATAAGATGCATCAGACATGAGTGACAATGTTTTGATGAAAGAATTTTTTTCATAGCATTTACAATGGGAAGAAAAAGGTATTGGAGGAAGGCAGTTGCCAAGAAGAAGGTTAGTGTCGATATATGAAATTCTTCTATTGTATGGAAACTTCAGAGAGTAGTTTCCAGTATTATATACAAACAAATGTGACATAATTTTATTGCAATTGGTGTTTTGTTGAAAATTCTCTGAAACTATTTCTCCCATTTTTCTTAAAAACTCAAGCTCTGTTTCCTGTTTATTTCATTGCTTAAAAACATGCAATTCCCCCTCCCCTTTCAGACATTTTACCTGCAAATAATAGTAATTGAGACTATAATGTGCTTAATCTATAACTCTAAGTGCAGAATATTTTATTTTTACCCCTGGTAACTGTACCTAATTTTAATACCTTTCAACTCCCTTGGGAGTGGTTTTAACAGCTGATGTGTGCAGCCATAATCAGCACAGCGGGGCTAGGCACATGTATGACAACCAGATATGAACTGAATATGCTCACGTGTTTTACAACAGGTTCATTAATAGTAGTGCGCTTCACAGAACAATAAGATATATGTTATCACTATATGGAGCAGGTTT
>LD346775.1:253204-270089 GCA_001465055.1 Ptychodera flava | reverse complement strand
TAAATCCTTGAAAGGTATAGCCCCATTGTATATGACGGAAATGTTCCAATATGTCAGTCAGTGTCATAGCCGTGTGACCAGAGCTAGCTCCCAAAATAAGCTTGATACCCCTAGAGCCAAATTGAATGTTTTTAAAAACACATGGTCAGTACAGGGAGCTATGGAATGGAATAAGTTGAAAACAGAAGTCAAATCGTCTGAGACACTTGTCTCTTTTAAAAGAAATTATTTAAAACAATATTGGGCAGAATTTTAATTTTTTCTTGCTTTTCCTGTTAAATGTGGAAGTTGTTATATGTGGTTATTTGTATTTTCACTTTTGAAAATTGTTTTTGTGGTTTTGTATATTTTTGTTGTAATGTCGAGGGCCCTGGGGGAGATAAACTCTCTCTAGAGTTTACCAGGCTACCCTCATTAAATAAAGCCAAATAAAAATAAAAAATAAAATAAAAAAGTTAAGTTGAGAGGCGTGTTATTTAATTGCTCATTTGCATATTTAGTGAAGGTATTTCGTTTTTCAAACCAGGAAAATCTGCCACTTGTTTCACTGATACAGATAACCTGATCAAGACTTTTGTATCCTCCCCCATAACAGAGTGAATTGTTGAGGTGCAGCAGGACAAATAGACGTCGAACACAAAATTGCGGATACAAGCAATAGTTACGCTGATCTGCTAGAGGGCGGACTTCAAAAGCCCAACTAGCAAACCAATTAAAAAAATATATTCCTAATTTGCAAAAGTAGAAACGGTGATTCCGATGAACAATTTATATCAATCTTCTTGGCCCTATGTTGAAATTTTTATCTTGACCTTGGGAGGTAACAGACTGGTGGTCTCACCACGCAAATTTAGCATAATTTGCATGCATTTATAATCTTTTATAGTATTAAGCAATTCTTTAATAATAAAGAATCCATACTTTGTGTGTACAAGATCTTTTCATGGTACACATTTAGTTTGCATTACCAATTCTCATCAAATGTGTGGTGTTATTGATTTTTTCTCAACTAATTAATTCTTTTTCTCTCTTCCCTTTCAGATTGGCACAATGGAAAATACCGAAGTTATGCATATACCAAAAGTAAAAAGTGATATTACAACCATGCAGTGTACCCATACCAATATAACCAGTCAGTGCAATATAACACCAAGTAACAGTGCCAAAGTGAACAATGACAATGTAGCCAAAGTAACAAATTGCCATGTTAATGAACCCAGTAAGTACCATTGCCAGTGTAAGCTACTGCAATACCATCGGCAATATTACCAACCAAAGTACAATTACCAATGTAACCAAAAGTACACCTATGAAAGTAACCAAAAGTATCATTGCTAATGTAAGTGCAAAGTACACAAGTAACACTGCCAAAGTAACAAGTGACCAAGTAACAAGTGACAATGTAGCCAAAGTAACAAGTTGCAATACGGCTAGTTTACAATCGGATTCGATTAATGTACCAAGTTACCACGTTGATGTACCAAGTACTATTGCCAATGTAAGCTACTGCAATACCATTGGCAATATTACCAACCAAAGTACAATTACCAATGTAACCAAAAGAACACCTATGAAAGTAACCAAAAGTATTATTACTAATGTAAGTGCAAAGTAAACAAGTAACCGTGCCAAAGTAACAAGTGATCAAGTAACAAGTTACCACGTGCCAAATACTATGTCCGATGTACAAAGTATTCCAAGTCTCACTGCATCACAAGCATCTAGCATACAAAATAAGCCAGTAAACAATGGACCACACAGTTTTATATCAAAGATAAGTAGCAATACAAATTAAGCGAATTTTTCACATGGTACAAAAGTTGACAATTTAGTGAAGAACACTGAATGTCATACAAACAATACAAGGAGTACACCACATAGTTTCATCAATGTTTGTGATCAAACAACTGCAGGTATTTAATCAATCATTCAAAGTAGCACTCACCAAGGTAGCAATCTGTTCAGTGTGCAATCTAGAGGAAAGTAGTGCACATGCAATGCTTTGATTTTCCTCTGCATGTCTTCTCAAAAACAACCATGTACACAGACTGATTAGTCCTTCAGATTGGAGATGAACATTATCAATCTGTTATCAGTTATGTGCAACAACAAGGAAAGAGTGCTGTTCACGATTTGCTGATGTTAGATGGCTTGCCTAGCTCTGTACAGATTTCTCCACTCCAATACAAAATAAAACGTGGTAATACACTAACTGGTATGATTGATTTCATAGCTTGCCCTGGTGGAATTTTCACAACGTTAGTAGCTGCTGTAAATGAAATATTTGAAAAATACACAACAAGCTTGCTTATTGTCAAATGTTACTGTATGGCACTTTTCAGAACTGTACAAGTTCGCTATGGTTTATTTGATTCACACAGTCATGGCAAGGATGGAATGGTGGAACCAGATGGTTCATACATTGCAGTCACTGTATATTTTGATACGTCAGAAGAACAGTGTGCCTTCATGTTCAGATTATTTCATGGTTGGAATATTGATAAATATTCTGAATTTGAATTACAAGCATTAGAAATTACTACCAGTGATCTTTACACCTACAATACCAACCAGCTAATGAGTAATTACTTTGCTTTTCAAAATGACAAAACTGTCCTTCACCAAACAATGCAACCACTCATGTCCTGCTCTGACTTTTGTGAAAATAAGACAAAATGGAGGAAAAAGAGTAAAAAGGAGAAAATCAAAGCTTGTGTTGAAAAACTCAGATCAAAATCTCATTTTAAATTAGCAGAAAGAGAAAAAGACACAATCAGAAAACAAAAAAGCAGGGCTTCTCACCAAAGCTATACATCCCAAACAAGAGAGTGTGAAAAACAGAAAATAAAGTAAAGAAAACAGAGGTATATTAAGAAAGCGAGACAAAATGAAGATTTCAAAGTCAACGAAAGACGTAAAAACCAACAATACAAGTTGAAATTACGGCAAAATGAAGAGTTCAAAGTGAAAGAAAGATGCAAGAACCAACAATGCAAATTGAAATTACGGCAAAGTGAAGAGTTCAAAGTGAGGGAAAGACTTAAGAACCAACAATACAAGTTGAAATTACGGCAAAGTGAAGAGTTCAAAATGAAGGAAAGACTTAAAAACCAAAAATGCAAGTTGAAATTACGGCAGAGTGAATACTTCAAAGTGAAAGAAAGACGTATGAACCAACAATACATGTTGAAATTACGGCAAAGTGAAGAGTTCAAATTGAAAGAAAGAAATAAAGACCAACACTACAAAGTGAAATTATGACAACATGAAGCGTTCAAATCGAAAGAACGATACCGAGATCGTTTATACAAATTTAAAACCAGACAAAATAAATGGTTAAATAAAAAGGAAAAGGAATACAGAAAACTATACAGTGCTCAGTCTAAACAAAATGAAATAATTAAAGCAAAGATCAACAAACAAAAACAAATGTACATTTGCAAAAGGCGACAAAACCCAGTTTATACAAGTGAAGAAAGACAGCTTGATGTCAAAAGAAAACGACTTTGTTGTATGAATAAATACCTAGATAGAATTAACATTAACAAAAACAATTGTTCACAATATGCTGAAGACAAATCTAACACTAGTCGTAAAAAACACTTTTAGAGAGTATCAACAATTTCCTTCAAATTATATCTGTTGGACCAATTTATGTGTGCTCAGTGTGTCACCAAACTTGGTTTAAGCAGTCCATTGTACCTGCCTCTCGTATAGCACACAAGGCTGACTTGGCTATCAGTGCCTTACAGGATATAAATCAGTTGATAATAAAGAATGGTTATGTAGAACATGTCTTAACTCAATATCCAAAGGGAACATCCCTAAGTTGTCAATTGCAAACAACATGGCTTTTCCTAATAAACCTCCTGAATTATATTTGCATAAGATCGAAGAAAGACCGATTGCACTGCGCATTCCATTCATGCAAATAAGATCTTTGCCAAGGGGAAATCAACAATTACTGGCCGGAAATGTTGTTAATGTCCCATGTGATATTAATCCTAACATCAAAGCTTTACCACGCCTACTTGATGACTCTGCTACAATTGCTATTAAATTTAAAAAGAAGTTATCATATTCAAAGACCAAACAAAGTTTTACAAGCATTGAATTGGCTGTTGAATAATAGTGAACTGTATAAAAATGCTGGGATACATATAGATAACACATGGATAGAGACAGTAAGAAATCCTAACAATAAAGAAATGCTGCAGTTTGTAAACCAGGATGAACCCGGGCCAGAAAAACAAGAAGGTGAACAATCTAATATGTCTGATATAGATAGCAATTCTGATAGCTTCAGCGAAAATGATGACAAGGACGTACCACAGTGTAATATGGATACATTGCTAGAAGAATCACAAATAAATAATAATTGTTTTTACATTTGCACCTGGTGAAGGTCAAAGACCTGTGAGTATATTTTAGGACACTAATGCAGAATACTTAGCCTTCCCAACAATTTTTTGTGGGCAACAAAGAGCATGTGATAATGATGAAAACTGTCCTTATTATAGTGATATTTGTAAGTTGGAACTAAGATGTGTTGACCGAAGAGTTGCTGAATCTATACCTACTATATTTTTCAAGCTGAAAAAGATACAACTTAAACAAATTACAGAAGTATACTTTGCTTTGCGCAGATGTAAGCCACAGAGTGATAAAATCACAATAGGTGATATGCTAAATCCTGATAAAGCAAACAATCTTGTTAATCTTGATGAAGGTTTCTATATCTTTCGAGGTTTGAAAAATTCTCCCCATACCTTGAAAAACTTAAAAAAGATGTGTTTGCAATGATACGACAGCTGGGACTACCAACATGGTTTATGAGCCTTTCTGCTGGTGATGCAAAGTGGAAAGATTTGCATAAAATTCTTGGAAAGCTCGTTGACAACAAAGACTACACAGATCATGAACTTAATTCCATGGATTGGAAAACAACAACTAGATTACTTCAGTCTGGCCCTGTGACATGTGCGAGGTTTTTTGACCACAGAGTACAACAGTTCATAAATAATGTCCTAAAAATAATCTGCGTCCAATTGGTCATGTAAAAGACTACTTTTACATAGTTGAATTTCAACAAAGAGGTTCCCCACATATCCATATGGTTGTTTGGATAGAAAATGCACCTAAACATAGTGAGCAATCAAACAAACAAATTACAGAATTCATGGATAGCTATGTGTCATGTTCTACTGATGTCCCTGATGACCACTCAGATCAACTCAAGTTTCAATTACAAAGACACTCAAAAACTTGTCGACAGAAAGGTAAACCAAGTTGTCGATTTGGATATCCAATTCCACCAATGTCTCAAACTCTTATTTTGAACCCATTAGACACAGATTCAGATGAACAAAAAGATAATGAAAAAAAAATGAGAAGATCAAAACTGTCCTGGATGACATGAAGGAAGGTAATGACATATCATTCGACCAGTTCCTTTCTTATGAATTAAACATGTCTCATAATGACTATATTAAAGCTATTCAGAGTGCACTCAATGCAACAACTATTTTCCTACAAAGAAAACCTTCAGGAATAAGATTTAATGCATACATGAAAAACTTGTTACAAGCATGGAGAGCTAATCATGATATCCAATTTATACTTGACCCATATGCATGTGCAATGTATATAGTCTCATACATTAGTAAATCTCAGAGACGAATGAGTGCACTGTTGGACAGGGCATGTAAAGAAGCAAGAAAAGGAAACATGGATATCAAAAAACAAGTTTGTCATATCGGAAACTGTTTCTTGAACAGTGCGGAAATAGGTGCACAAGAAGCTGTTTATCTCGTTCTCCAAATGCCATTAACACGTGCATCCAGAGAAGTTATATTCATAAATTTTCTCACCACCTGAGGAAAGAATTAATCTCTTGAAAAGTAAACAAACACTGGAAAATATGCCTGATATTGAGTCAGACAATCTCATTAAGCGTTATGCACCAAAACAATTTGAAAACTGGTGTCTTGCAGACTATGCTTCTAAGTCGGATGTGATTTACCCACAAAGAGGCCTAAGTTACTCAATTGATGATGACCATAGTGATGATGATCCTGATAATATATGTGACAGTGAACAAGATATAGATTGTAGCACCGACAATGAACATATTAACATCACTCTTCAGAATGGAATAAAAATCAAAAACCGCCATACAAAAAAGATCATTCGTTATATGAAGTACAATCTCAAAGTTGATGCTGAAGACTTCTATAGAGAAAAAAAAATTGTTTATACCATGGAGAAAAGAAAAAAGTGACCTCCTTGGTTCATTTTAAACCTACAAAGAGGCATATACCTCAAAATGTCCAGGAATCAAAATCAAAATATCAGAATATGAAGATCATGCTGATATTCTTGAAGAAGCCATACGACAGCAATCAAACCAGTGTCTAGATTACATGCCTCAATGTGATCTCCTTGCTCCTAGTACACAACAAGTCGAAAGAACTGATACTGAAATCGGATAAAAAAGTGAAAGTTTTGCTTACTTTGATCCTGACAAATGTAAAGAACACAGAAATTATGACATTGGCCTTGCAAATAGACATGTTGATGAAAATGTCACTATAGCTTGTCGCATACCTGACACAGAATATCTTCTGTTAGTAAGATCACTGAACATAAAACTGAGAGAAATATTTTATGGTTGAAAACAAAGCAAGAACCGTTTTAAATATTTTTGACTGGTGCAGCAGGTTGTGGCAAATCAGTAGTCATTAAAGTAATATATCAAGCACTGCATCACTATCTTTGTCTATCAGAAGGACAAAATCCAGAAGAATGTCAAATTTTATTGTGTGCACCTACTGGGAAAGCTGCTTAAAACATTAATGGATGTACAAACCATGCTGCTTTCAAAATTCCTGCAAGTCAAGGTTTTGAATATAAACCCCTTGACAGTGACCGACTAAATACTCTACGAGTGAAATATAGATATTTATCTTTTGTCATTATTGATGAAATTAGCATGGTTGGAAATAGATAGTTGAATTTCATCAATCTGCGACTACAGGAAATAAAAGGCTGCAATAAATTATTTGGTGGTGTTTCTCTTCTTGTGATTGGAGACTTATTCCAGTTGAAACCTGTCATGGATTGATGGATTTTTCAAGACTTACACAGAGTCTACGGTCCCATAACCACAAATCTGTGGCAAAATCTTTTCACAATGTATGAACTTACTGAGATTATGAGACAAAAAGATGACAAAGCTTATGCTGAACTTCTAAACAGACTTCGTGAAGCAAAACACACACAACATGATATCCATTTTTTGAAAGAAAGACTTACTGAAAAACATGATACAACCACAACACATTTATTTACAATCAATAAGATGGTTGATATTTACAACAACCAATTGTTCATTGAACACAATTGGAACTATTTTGTGATTATAAGATCTTGAGCATTTTGTTATAATCTATTTAAAAATCATCAATCTAACAGTGTTTTTGTGTGAAGGCGGGGGCAAATTTCATACATTATTGATAACTGCACAATCATCAAATACATCTCGAACAAATTTTACATTTTTGTCTAGCTTTTCGCTTGATTAGGAAAGGAGAACCAATTAAACGTAACTGATTTGTCAATTTTGTTTAGTTTAAGTCAAAATACAAATTCCCTTTCCAAGGTTGATTTGTAGGCATTTACTGTTCTCAACAAACGATGCATGATAAAATTTTAAATTTTCGATGGGAAAATGGCCTTCTACCTCTACCTAAATTAGTTCTGCTGTAGTGTATGTTTTTTTGGTGATTTCTCTTTCAAATGATTTGGTAGATGTTAAGAAAATGTCTTGTACATTTATTTATTTCACATACAAGGAAATGAGACCTGGTAAATTTGATTAAACTACCCTTTTCTTGTAAGTGTGCTAATTAATGCTGGAAAATTTTACAAAATCACTGAATTATTTCAGCCCTTCTATTAAAAATGAACTATTTTTGGTAGATGCAAAGAAATTTAATCAATATCATCTGTCAGTTGAAACCTTAAAATATCAACGGCGGAAACCAACAGTTTTTGTCTGGAATTTTTAGGGACTGTGCAGAAATGTCTTTGCAGCTTTCAGGGACCACCCAGATGTGACCCTGAATCTTTCAAGGACTATCCTGGTGTGACCTTGAAACTTTCAGGGACCACCGAGATGAGTCCTTGAAACTTTTAGGGACCACCCAGATGTGACCCTAAATCTTTCAAGGACTATCCTGGTGTGACCTTGAAATTTCAGGGACCACCCAGATGAGTCCTTGAAACTTTCAGGGACCACCCAGATGTGACCCTGAATCTTTCAAGGACCATCCTGGTGTGACCTTGAAACTTTCAGGGACCACCCGGATGAGTCCTTTAAACTTTCAGGGACCACCCAGATGTGACCCTGAATCTTTCAAGGACTATCCTGATGTGACCTTCGCTCATCAGCTTGTGCATTCACAAACATTACTTGGTAAAGCTGACAGGCAGAGGAATCACTGGAAAGATTTGGTCCAACTTGTTGCACATAAGCGTCAATATTCAGCAGCTCGAAGTTAAGATTATGTAATGGCTTAACCCGGCGTCCTCATGGCTCCGATGTGTGACTGGTCGGCCTGCGCTGAAACACGTCTTTGCGTATTAATCACGCGACGAGATCTACAAGGCATGTTCTCCCTGGCATAAATGTGATGAACTGGGCAGTGGCTGAACCTTCAGTCGGTTTAAACGAGCCTCTTGACGATTAATGGCAATGTACTCGTTAGTTGAATATGCTGTCCGAGCCGACGCGACGCTGGTAAACAATTTGCACGATGGCATATTCCATTTTAATCTACAGGGACACCTAGGGCGCATAGCGCGATTGTGTAAGGTCCCGGGTAAGGTACATGTTGCTCTTTCATGCTGTAAAGTTTTCCCACCGTTTAAAATACTGTGGTTGTATGTTACAGTCTTCATGATTAATTTGGAGATGTTGTCAATGATGCTTTTCTCGTTAAGCGAGACACCGAATCGTACACCAAATAATATGGTCCTTGCTAATTAACATAATAAAGGTCACGAGTCACATTGTTGTGAGACTCTGCATTGTTTCAAGTCGATTGTGTAAATGACGCGACGTTCGAATGAATTTTGTCCACTGCACTAATTCCTTCGTCGGGAAAGGTTACCGATTCTGAATGTAGGACGTCCATTACCTCAGTTATTAAATGACAGGACTACATGGAAAGCAACCGAATACTGGATATCGCCGATGAATTTGATGTATGTTACCAAGGTCCTTTGTGGAGTGACAGTGCTGTTCCCGATCTAGACAATGATGTCAGCAACTGTGATCGTAGCGTGAACATTACTAAGTCTATTTGTCCTTGAATCTTTCAGGGACCAATTGAGGTGTCCCCGAATCTTTCGAGGACTATCCTAATGTGACCGTGCAACTTTCACAGACCGCCAAGACGAGTCCTTGAAGCATTTAGGGACCACCCTGATATGTCCCTGGATCTTTTAGAGACCACTCTGATGTGACCTTTAAACTTTCAAGGACCACCCGGATGAGTCCTTGAAAGATTCAGGGACCACCCGGATGAGTCCTTGAAACTTTCAGGGACCAACCTGAGGTGTCCCTGAATCTTTCAAGGACTATCCTAATGTGACCTTGAAACATTGAGGGACCACCCATATGATTCCTTGAAAGTTTCGGGGACCACTCTGATGTGTCCCTTGATATTTTTTGAGGGACCACTTAGATATGACCCCTAAACATTGTTTTAAATAGTAAAGAACCAATCAGATATGATCCCGAAACCTTCAAATGCATCCAGGTCCTCTAAACAATACAGCAATCATGAAGTTTTGACCTTTAATCTTGACATTTTCAAGAATGTGTATCAATGAGATGAAATATCCTTCAAAAATTGTCAAAAAGGATACATTTACAATTTTTGAATAGCAGATGGCATTAAATACTACAATTTTTTTTTTACTACTTTAACATTTAGTTCGATAATTACAGTTTTGATATTTTCACTAGAAAAATTGATAGTTACTAAATGATCTGAGTAAACCCTCTCTTAGAGAGCATATTCTGTGACTTTTACTGTTCATCTTATAATCACAAAATAGTTCCAATGGTGTTATTGATAGTAAAGCACAAAAAGTAATCATACATGCATTGGACTCAGTTATTGGTGATTTAAGCCCTAAAGTCAAACAGCAAGTCAAACAATCAATACCAAATGATCCTTCAAGAACAAGTGGCTTACTATCAACATGTCCAATAGCTCTCAATTTACGGTATGACATTACCACAAATATTGATGTTGATGATTGTATAATCAATGGTGCAACCTGTTTTGTCAAATTAATTGACAACAGAATGTCAAATACCATCAATAAGAGACCAAGTGTCATATGGGTTCAATTTGATGAAAAATCAACTGGAAGCCTAACACGGAATAAATACAAACATCTCTATCAATCAAACATTAAGAAATGTTGGACTCCAACATTTGACATCAAAAGACAATTTTGTATCATAAAATTCCGCGAAAATATCACTGTCATCAGAATGCAATTTCCTCTCAGACCTGCTGCAGCTAAAACAATTCACAAATCTCAGGGTGATACATTAAATGAAATTGCCGTTCATATGGGTAATAAACAAAATGGCCACATGCATTATGTTGCCTTTAGCAGGGTAAGAAATATAACTGGTTTGCATATACTGGAACTGAATGAAAACAAAATATCTGTGTCTCAAGCAGCGATATCAGAAATGGCACGGCTAAAGAAAGATACACCTCTTTCATTGTGCTATACAGCTGTATACTCAATTCAATCCAACACATTGAAACTACTCTTCAATAATGCTAGATCTTAACACTGCCATTTTGATGACATTAAGACTGATCCAAATGTTTTAGCTTCTGATGTAATAGCTATTGCTGAATCAAGATTAACAAATAGTGATGACATGGACTTATACTATCTTCCCAACTACAATGTAATCAGAAATGACCAACCTAGACAGTCTAACCGTAGACCACATCATGGTTTGGTCATGTATTCAAAAACATCTCTTAATATCATCAGGTATGATTCATATAATTCACCAAACATGGAATTTATCTGCTCAGAAATTAACCCTCCCATCACTCAGATATATTCCAGATCATTGCAGTATACACATTACCTGCATCAAGTGTTTCTTCATTCCTACAAGAATTTTCTCAACACACAACTGGTCTTGTTGACATACAAAAACCCTTGGTCATTTATGGAGACTTAAATGTCGATATCTTGAAAGGTCACATGACATTCATGAATCACATGCTACAAGTTTTTAAATGTAAACAGTTTATACAAGAGGAAACCACAAACTACCATTCTCAACTTGACTTATTATTCAGTAACCTGCCCTTTATTCAAACTGATACAATTGATAATGCCTGTCAGATCATAAAATGATATGTGGTGTCATCTCATTATAAAAACGTACTTGGTGTTTACATCATGATGTATTAAATCATCCTAAAAAAATCAAGATCGTATTTCTGTACCTACTTTTGTCACTCTTGGTGAAATATCTTTTCCATGAACCTTTTCTTTAAATGCTTTGAACGTTTTGGGCGAAGGGATCTGGAAGATTTGTTTCGGCAATATTTTTCCCACCATGTTGTGCCCAAATTTTTTGTCATTGATGTCTGCGTGGATATTTTCCAAAATCTTCCAGGCCCCGGGATATCAAATGGTTCACACTTTATCATCAGTAACATCCTAATGACATTGAAAATGTTTATTTTATAACATAGATTAGATTGCATGTCTATAACAGCATTGTGCTTGAACTGTCACCAGTGTGCGAAATTAAGAGTAAATAGCTTCAGGTCATAAGGACCTGCACCAAGCTAAAACTTCAGGTCCTTACAGAAAATTGCCGGTCCTCAATAAAGGCAGTTGTTAACGACCATTAGGCCTAAAGTCAACTTCTCCACCAATACTATGCTTTTGAATGTTGTATATATTTAATTGTTCATGTCCTTTTATCAATTCACTCCAATATGTAGAATGTCTATATACGACTTGATTATTCAATGAAAGAATCACTGTACGTGATATTAGTGTAGGCCAATAGGCCTACATGTTGACTGGCATTATACACAAATGGCTATGGCTGCCTGGCTCGGGGCCGGCGAACGCACTGCATAATCATTAATGTGTAGAATGTCTACATGACTTGATTATTTAATAAAGAATAATGGTACGTGATATTACTGTACATGTGAGCTAGCTTTACCGAGCGGCTGTAGAGCTCTGCAGGGCTTGGGCCCGGCTTGGGCCCGTTGTCCACCGCTGCACAGACAGGATGGAAAGGTTAAAGAAAGCTTTTCACCGCCCGATTTCATAAATCAGCGAAATTCACGAACTCTGAGCGTTTTCGGTGATAAAAACTGGTCAACGGTCAGATGGTTGCATAAACAATCGATCGACTGGCCTCTTTTGCCTAAAACCATACCTTACCCTATGCTACTGGCGAGAACTCGTCCTGAAATCGGCTGGGCACACCAACCCAGCGCCGGCCATTTTGAATCAGCTGCATGCAATGTACGCGTCTGCATACAACCCTTCACAGATGATGTAATGTCTTTCAATTACTCTTCTCTCATCGAAACAATTTGAAGCCCTACTCTCTGCCTCTGAGAGTATACACGACGGATCGTGCAACTCGACAAAACTGTTAATGATAAGGCCGCTCTGTTTTATAAAATGTACACTTGTTATCACCATATATCGTGGTAAGTAACAGTCGACCTTGTGAAATTTGGTCAAAGACCAACGAACAAGCAAGATGTTCTAGCGGTCCATAAACAAACGCAGCCCACAAACAAACGCAGCGAAACTTGAACTTGACTGTCGACTGCAGGTAGCATAATTGGGCTGTCGTGTAACATCTAGTCCTTGTGTCGAGCGTTGTTCAAAACCATAGAGGTAAAAAATACCTCCATGTTCAAAACCAAATATGTTTAGTCAACAGTACTGTTCTCATAGTAGGTTTTTGTCTTAAACTCTTCTATGAACCGTGTATGTTTTGAACGCTTCAAGGGAAAATCAAATCAAAGAAACGGAGTCAGTTTGATAAAATGAAGGGCTGTATTATGTACATTTGTGTACATGTAAATTCCGAACACTTAAAGCGTGGAACTAGTGAAGTGATACTGGGTGTTGTTATCATATGACACAGATATGCTCTAACATTACCAGGGTTACACTCACTAGACGAGTATTATTATAATATTGTGTCACATTGTTGCACCAAAATCAATCCATCCCATCATTGCTAGAATCTGCATGCGCGGACGTAATTCATACTGATGTGAATGTAATCAGCTGCACCGTGCTATGCGCGTCGATCGGGATTAGACTCTTCGTAAATGTAAAAAGTCACAAGACAAAAAGGTACTATGTTGCGACATTGTCAACTCCCCCACATCCGGTCTGGCGTACCATAGAGATCAAATTCCCCGCTACCAGGACATGAAGTGCGATCAATATCCCCTGTTGTCCCGCACTCCCACAGTGGAAAATATTGATAGGTGCATGACATTCAAATCTGAATAACATGATTCAGAGTCAGTCATCATCTGCATCTGTTACAGGTCTTGACGGAGAAATTTTCATCATCTATTCCAAATTCCAGTCAGTCATAAGGACCGACATGTTGCTAAAAACTTTCGGCTCGACGAGAAATCTGTCGGTCTCGGACCGTCGGACCGACGTTAATTTCGCACACTGACTGTCACCCATTCTGCGTGAACATTCTCACCTGGTCCAAACTTACGGATTGAACTCAGTACATGCATTCAACTGTCCATGCATCATGATCCAATATGGTCACCATGTAATCATTTTATTGTATCATTTTCTTACCTTTGCCAATAAATCACACATTACTGACCCAATTTGCTCAGTCTTGTCACTATTGCAATGTACTATACGTTACATGTGCGCATCATTTTATTGCTTGATACAATCCAACATGGTCACCTGGCAACCATTTTATGACTAGTTTTCATATCTTCACAACTTTTCCTACAATGATCCAATGACCACCTGACACCCATTTTCTTGCAACTTTTCTATATCTTTGTGTTCTAACTTGCAACAAATTAGTATTCCTGACTAATGTCAGTAGTGCTACTACGGCGACTTTGACGCTATTTTTTGTCATGTACTTTCTTTTAAATTCAGTAGTATAAGCATTGTATTATTTCATTTTGATTTTTGCTGATATTCTGAATTATTTTACCGTACTAGTGATGTACAATCCCTGTCTCCATCACATTAAGGAGGGAGGAATGTGACGTAGTGTCATGTGATTATTATTCATGAGCTGTTATTACTTTTCATTAGGGCATGTATATCTGTCTTTGCTTACGTGTACTCAAGTCAGTCTCCAGATTACCATCAAACTATGTACGTAGCTTAGAGCTTAGTGTAAAAAAGTAGCATCTTAGATTATCGTACTCGCTGTTTCCAGTCGTCTTTACACCCTTTAAAAATTGGAATACCAGCCTTGCCGGCCCTGACACGCTACCACATAACCGACAATACCATCATAACCTCGGTTATATCACAAGATCATTTGCATATTTTATGAAGTTTTCTAATTAGTCATTTAAGTCCAAAATAAATGCACCAAATTTAATGAATCTCCTGCAGATACTGATCCGCCGTATATCTGACTGTTTTTTAAAGCATATAGTAGTATGAAGTTAATAATGGTTTAATAATTGTACTATGAAACATTGAACAGGGTTTATTTGCATATTTAATGGACTTTGCAATTAGTGATATTACTCGAAAATTACAGTATTGCCGTACATTTGATGAAACGTGCTACAGATGTTGATCTGATAGATATCTAATTCTCCCATGAAGTATTGAACAGTGTCAAGTTAATAAACAGCTCATTTGGATATCAAATTATTTTTTGTAATTAGTGATTTAACTCTGAGAGTACAGTGCCGAAGATGATGAAACCTTCTACATGTAATGATATAACAGATATCCAATTGTTCTCTAAATCGCACTTATATTAATGAGCCTGTTGTAAAACACGTTCACTAAGTACATTCAGTTCACATCTAGTTGTTAAACAAGTCTTCTTGTCAGTCATCTACTTAGTCTAACTTATACATAACCTGTCTTGTGGGACAAGAGTAGTAGGGTGATTCATTCTATAGGGTTATTCACAATACGTCCAATACGTCAATCACTGAGCCCGAGTCCATACACGGCCGTATTTTGTGTATAACCCTATTATTATACACCCACCTTCATTAATCGCCCGCATAAACTAATTCTATGGTAAATTGAGGGATGCGGCACGCGCGATATGAGTGGAACGCGCTCGATTACTGCTCCGCGCCGTACAAGTTCCTTGCATTGGCACGAAGCCAATTAATTTTCAGTGCAGTAATTTTATTAGTTTTTTAAAATAAAAATCATTTGCATTTAGACTCAGTTTTGTGTTTAGCATGTTTCAAACCTTATACTACGAATACATTTTGGTGGAAGTTATTATTATGTCTATAACTCACCGTAAAATAGTTTGTTTACATCCAATAATTGCTAGGTTAAAGGTCAAACAGGCGCGTCGCGCGTCTCCCGTATTCGGGACTCCGCGTACTATACAAAATACGGAAAGTTATTGGACGGTCAAACTCCCATAGGTTACGGCAGTAGGTGCATAATAATTCCTTAAAGTGCCCACTCAATTATCAGATTTATCTAATATAAATATTAGTTTCTTGATGAAATATTCAATGGAAAACAAAAGAATGACAAACTGTTAATGGGCTGTTGACACATTTGCTAATGCGAGAACCTGGGATTGAGAAGGGCGCCTTTAAAGAGACATTATTTGTAGCTTTTGAATTTTTTTTCATTTTTTCGATGACTGAAATCCCCGGTCAAATCAATGGGAGACCTAAATTGTGACTATAGACGGCTTCAAGGATATGTAAAACCACCTTCTTACTCTTTACGGCAATGTTGGTAAGGGCGTCCGCGCGATTTGAACCAACCGCCATGATTGAACCCCTGCACATGGCCAATATTACTACGCATATGTCAACCATCAAAGTACAGCTGGAACGTGAAAGGCCTGTGACTTACACACTAACTTCAGCACAAAGGATATCGAGGAGCACACGGCGCATAAACAAATGCACGTATCACAAACTACTGTCAAAAAGTGGAACTAAGCAGGGCGCACATTTGCTTGTAAGTTTGATTTTAGTATCGATGACACGGACTGTAAAACAAATAAAACCATAGACGCAATTGGGTCAATGGTAAAACTAAAACGATGTCAGATAGCTTTGGTGATAGTGAAACAGGTACAGAGTAATGCACTTCCTGTGCATTTGATCGTTAGCAAATTAATCTTCGTCAATTTTTAAGATTTTTAGGGCATTTTCTTGCCATTACGTTGGTTCGTTTTACAAACACGACATGATCACTTGTTGAACCTGGAAACATCGCACTCGGACTAAACACTGCCGGTGCACGGTGTGTAGCATCGGTGACATTGTGACACCGCGCCGGGCGAGTACTGTCATCATTGATACTGTTCGCGATTGGAGTCACCTCTTGAAACACAAGATCTGTTTGAATGTTGTTATTCTCTGTGCATCGTGTAATTATTTGTATCAGTTCAATCGCATTTCAAACCAAAAGTGAGTACATCGCAATGACAGTTGCCTAGACCCGTTCGCTTACGGACTCTGTGCCTCTGACCCACTTCCAAAAGTGGACTTTACGTAAGTTTAGAAGAGCAGCTGAGCACATCGTGTACCTAAGGGACCGTTCAGTTTTTACG
>LD346775.1:235547-248663 GCA_001465055.1 Ptychodera flava | reverse complement strand
CCTTATATATCTCGCTCTACTTTTGTATTGAGCACTTTGTATCGGACAAGTCGAACCGCATACTTCGTATATATATATATATATATATATATATATATATATATATTAGAGATATATGTCAGATATATCTAAATGTCTGTACATTGACAGTCTGTTTTTCAAAGTGTACTAATCATTATGAAGTCTGCAGATCATATGAAAAGCATGAGAAGTTCCTGATACTATTCTTTTTCTATATGCGAATTCAGTATTAGAAAGCAACATGCATTAATATTTCACAAACACATTTTTCGTACAACAGTTCGGGACATCTGCTTATGCATACAAAGAGACGAGTACATTCAGAGCTCATTCAAAATACTGTATTCAAACTTTAGAATTGACACTTCTAAGTTCCTTATATTTTGTTATGTGGGTCATTTTCCCCGTCACTCACTCATCATGACCTGGGTTTAATTAGTCTAGAATATTCTCAAGGTCACTGCCCTTAATTACCTCACAACCTTGAATTCGATTAGTCATGTTTGGAATGTTCTGGAAATTTGGTTAGTTGTGAAAGAGAGATAATTTTAGAACAGTGATAAGCATGTCAATAAAAGTTCTAGATTGTTCTTATATGCTCTTATGTAAGCACATGGGTATAAATAGGTACATGGACAGCTTCCAGTCAGACATTGGGGATCGTGTCTCTTGTGTGTTACTTCAAGTCTTTGGAAACTCCAGCAGAATTCATTTCAAGACTATTCAAGACCTCCACTGCCATGCTGGATTTATACTGTGTAACTTCAAGCCTGCAAGCAAAAGGACTGTTCATCCATTTGACTGACTGTTACAACTCTGAGACTGAAGCTTTGCCGTCCCAGCTGAGATAAGTCGTCTGTATACTTTTACAATTTGTATTCTTCCCCTGACTTATCAATTCGTTTTATTTTCGTAATAAATTTCGTTTTATACGGAAACTGCTGTGTTCACTTTTTGTTCGTTTTCTCTGCACATAACAAAATTGGGGGCTTGTCCGGGAGACGAACATTTTGAGCCGTTCGACAATATTTTGCCTGCCCTTTTCAAAACTTCTGTATACTGTGAACTCAGCGAAATTCAATCATGGCGGAATTCAAAGCAAGACGAATTTTTTAATGACCTTGATCAGGACACATTTGATTCCCTCCGAAAAGACAACCTCATTGCACTGGCAAATGTCCTTAAAGTTGAAGTTAAAATATCTATGTGTTAGAGGGAAATACAGTACAATATTGCAAAACATTTAGTTAATTTAGGCTAATTTGAGGAAACTGCCTTAAAAGATTATGAGCCTGAGTCGCCCTTTGAACTAAGAAAACTTGAAATACAGGCAAATTTGAACCTTAAGAAAATGGAATTACAAATGGGAGAAAGACAGGGAGAAAAAGAAAGACGAAAAATTACAAATGGAAGAAAGACAGAAAGAGGGAATTGGAAATGAAAGAAAAAGAATTGCAAATGGAAAAAAGACAAAGGAAGAAAGAAAGAGAGAAAAATGAAAAGGAAAGAAAATTCGCAGAACGCCGACAGCAGTTAGAAATGAGACATTTAGAGCTGGGACAGTAGGGAAAATTCTTCGCTTCAGATGGTTTGGCAGTACTAAGTATTTCAGGTTCGTTCCCCCTATCCAAGAAAAGGATGTTGATAAATATTTCCTTCATTTTGAGAAAATTGCTTAGAATCTGAATTGGCCCAAGGGGTCCTGGTCTATGTTTTGTAGAGTACTTTGGTGGGTAAAGCCAGAGAAATTTACATTCAGTTGTCTGTAGAGCAGGCTTTAAATTATGATTATATGAAGGAATTTATTTTCAAGGGCTATGAGTTGGTGCCTGAAACTTACCGTAAGAAATTTAGGGATTGTGAGAAAGTGAAGGACCAAACTTATGTTGAATTTACTCGAACAAAAGAACAACTGTTTGATCGTTGGTGTTCTTCTGGAAAGGTCAGTCAGAATAACGAAAAATTACGACAACTTGTTTTAATTGAGGAATTTAAAAGGTGCATTTGGAGTGACATCAGGACGTTTATCAATGAAGGCAGATACATTGGAGATTGCTGCACGTTTGGCTGATGATTATATATTGACCCACAAATCTCCATTTCTCAGCAAACCATCCCAGTCCTTTTCATACAGAAACAATGCAGGGGAATTTAACTCCTCCTTTTCATCCAAGAATTTTTCAAAGGAGAGTAGAAAATCAAATGACAGCAGTTCACAGAGTTCAAGTAATACTTCCATATCATCAGATTCCAAGTCTCAATCTCCTTCTAACAAAAAGTTTGGTACACTCTCCTGTAATTATTGTAAGAAAGATTGCCATTTAGTGTCAGATTGTTTCAAATTGAAAAGAAAACGTGAATGTCAAAGTGGTCAAAGTGGATCTAAGCCAACCGGCTTTATTTCATCAACTCAATTAGAGTCTAATAATGTTTGCAACACTTTTTCTGAGGTTAAACCCCTCTTATCCCCAATAAATGAGGTCAAGATCAATTCTTCTCAAGATAGCATTATGGGTATTTTCGAACCATTTATTCATGATGGTTTTATATCATTTTCTAGTGATTTTTTTTCAACTACCCCTGTCAAAATTTTAAGAGATACTGGCGCTTCCAAGTCTCTTTTGTTGGCAGATACTCTGCCGTTTTCTGAAAAGTAATTTTCAGGTTCTAAAGTTCTTATCAAGGGGGTAGATTGTAATGACTACATTCCTGTTTCTCTTCATAATGTCTATTTGTCTTCGGACTTTGTTTCTGGACCTGTGACTTTAGGTATAAGGCCTTTTTTGCCTTTTGAAAGGATTAACCTTCTCCTTAGAAACGACCTTAAACGACCTTGCTGGGGACAAGATTATTACTTATCCACTTGTGACTGATAATCCTAGTTTAGATCAGAATCCAGAGCCAATAGAGTAAGAAATTTCGGGCCTTTTCCCTTCATATGGTATTACTCGAGCCATGTCAAAGAACATTTCTGAGAATCAAAATATTCTCAAAAATAATGTCACAGATGTTGACTTAAATGACACCTTTCTCAGTCAGGTTTTTGACACGGATCATTCCGTTATCCCTCGTGGATTTGAAACTTCCAGTAAAACTTCTGCTGACCAAAATCAGACATTTTCTAGATCAAATCTCATTGCAGAACAACTCAAATACCCAGATATTTTGTGTTTAACAGGTTAGATGATGAAAGTGAAATTTCAGATAGCTCTGTTTCCTATTATACAAAATCTGATATTCTCATGCATAAATGTAGACCTCCAGATGTCTTGGTTGATGACGATTGGGCTATAAAACATCAATTGTGGTTCCAAACTCCCATCGTTCTGACATATTGCGCTTGGCCCATGAAACCCTCTGGGCTGGTCATTTAGGAGTCAGAAAAACTTATCACAAAATTCTCAGTCATTTTTATTGGCCTAATCTCCGGCAGGATGTAGCACATTTCTGTAAAACTTGTCAAGCATGTCAAATGGTAGGAAAGCCAAATCAGACCATTCAAAAGGCCCCTTTACAGCCAATTCATGTGTTTCAAGAGTCATTTAGTAGGATACTAATAGACTGTGTTGGGCCACTACCAAAAACGAAATCAGAAAATGAACACATGTTGACGATAATGTGTACATCTACTCGGTTCCCAGAAGCCATACCACTGAGAAATATCAAGACAAAGACTATAGTGAAAGCTTTCATCAAATTTTTCACTTTATTCTGCCTCCCTAAATGTGTCCAGACCGATCAAGACTCCATCTTTATGTCTGGAGTTTTTCAACAAGTAATTTATCAGCTAAGCGTTAAACAGTAAAGGTCATCCGCCTATCACCCAGAAAGTCAGGGTGCTCTTGAGCGATTTCATCAAACATTGAAAAACATGATTAGGACCTATTGTTTCGACAAAGAGAAGCAGTTGGATGAAGGAATTCATTTTCTGCTCTTTTCTGTTAGAGAGTCAATTCAAGAGTCTCTTGGTTTAAGCCCATTTGAGCTTGTTTTTGGACATACACTCCATGGTCCACTTAAGCTCTTCAAAGGGAAATTCCTATCAGACGATGATGATTGTCTGAATATTTTACAATATGTGTCAGATTTTCGTACAAAGCTCTCTAAGGAATGTGAATTAGCCAGGGAAAACCTAGAGTCATCTCAGCAGTCAATGAAAATCAAATACGATAAAAATACCTCAAAACGGAAGTTTGAACCAGGTCAAAAAGTTCTTGTTCTACTTCCGGTTCCTGGCAATACACTCCTTGCTTGTTATTTTGGGCCATACCTAATTGATAAGAAATTGAGTGATTTAAATTACATCAAAAACACCTGACAGACAAAAACAAAATCAACTATGTCATATAAATATGCTTAAGCCATATTTAGATAGGAATAATCCAACTGTAACACAGCCTGTCAGTGCAGTCAGTTCAAAACATTATGAAGATAGCGATACTGAAACTGACTTGAGTGAAATACTCTAAATTGAAAGCTGGGCTCGGTCAAACTTCAGAACTCAGAAATCCTGGAGAAGCTGGAGTCTATCCAGCCATCACAAGAACAACATGTGAAATAACTGCTCCACAAATATTAACACCTGTTTCAAGATATTCCAACGAGGACAAACATCATCTATCATGACGTTGATGTTGGGGTCAGTAGGCCTGTAAAACAACATCCATACAGACTAAATCCAACAAAAGAGAAATATCTCCTGGAAGAAGTCAAATAGCTTCTAGACTATGACTTTATTGAACCCAGTAAAAGTAACTTGAGTTCGCCTTGCATACTTGAGGCAAAATCAGATCATAGTTATTGTATGTGCACGGATTACAGAAAAGTGAACACTTTAACAAAAACAGACACTTTCCCAATCCCGAGGATTGATGATTGCATCGATCGAAAAGCCAAGTGTCTGACGAAATTTGACCTACTGAAGGGATTTTTGCAAGTCCCTCTGACGGATCGTGCTTTTGAAATATCCGCCTTTGTTACACCAGACAGATTATTCCAGTACAAGGTGATGCCATTCGGAATGAAGAACTCTCCTGCAACGTTCAACTGATGATCAATGATGTCATATCCGGGCTAGACGGACATTAAGCTTACATCGACGACGTTGTCCTGTATAGTGACACCTGGGAGGAACACATCAAACTCATGCGGAAGTTCTTTGAGAGATTGAGCAAAACAATGTTGACTATTAACCTTGCCGAATCTGAGTTTGGTTTGGTGAGGGTGACTTACCTTGGACATACTGTAGGACCGGGTGAGGTAAAACCTGTTGATGCCCAAATCAGTGCTATTTCAAATTTTCCCATACCAAATTGCAAGAGAGAACTGATGCGCTTCCTCGGTATGTCTGGTTACTACAGAAAATTCTGTCCAAATTTCTCTACAATTACTGAGGCTTTGACTAACTTACTTAAAAAGAAAGTAAAGTTTGTTTGGTGAGAGCAATGCCAACAGGCATTTGATACACCTAAAGCCATACTTCAAAGTGCTCCAGTCTTGTCTGCACAAGATGTCAGTTTGCCATTCAAATTAGCTGTAGATGCACTGTGGGCAAAATGGCCTCTATATTGTTCACTCAAAGTGTGACAATTTTTTGCCGCACATACGCTGAATGTGCGTAAAGAGAGCCAAATCAAGCTTCCGCATAATGTTGAAAACTTCGCCAAATTTCCTAGCCGCACAGCTAAATATTCAGGAAAGAGATTCAGATTCCATTTCTTCATATGTTCCTCTGTCCATTATGATATTTCGGCAATAATTTCATGAATTTATTCTTAAAATACCGAAGCAAAAATACTCTATGCAAAAATAGGCGAAAACACGGCCAACAGCACAAACGATCGTAAACTCGTCATTTCATAAAAATAAGAGGGAAATTTAAAAACTAAAACCATAGAGTTTGAGTTAACCTTCATGAGATGCTTATCTCAAATATTGTGAGAAATAACAGCGAAATGAAAAATTTAAACCGGCGGGTTTTTTCAGATGTATTTTTCATTTTACGATGTGCCGAATAATCTCGATTCCCATAGAAAACAATGGCGTTTATGCGCGTCCGATCGACCGAACACATTGCAAACTTCTCGCCGGTTCAAATTTTTCAATTCTGAACCGATGATAATGAAAATTGGCACGGTGATTCTTTGACTAATAAGCAAAAATCGTATCGTTTTAGATTTTTGAATTTCTTCGTAAAATTTGTTTTATTGCCATTCTATTTATTCTGATCACTGAAATATACTGTTGCCGTCAACAATATGGCGATCTGACGGCGTTTACATGTGCAGAACAAGGGTCTGAAATTGACGCAAAATAATCAGCAAGTGTCTCCTAAATTGTACAGATCAAATACCTGTCAGGTTGTTGTCTTTTATACAAAATTTGGGTGAATATGAACCATGAACATTGCAGTAAATAGGTAAAAATAACACGAAACGGAAGCGAACTGGTGTAGAGTCTCCACTGTGAACGTGTAGTGAACGTTATCGATCGATATTCTTTTCTTGCGAATTGATACAATGTCGTGTTGCATACCCGCGGATCGCATGGCGCCAAACTTGTCCAAAGAGCGCCAAAATATGCTGAGACATAAAAGTATCACCAAAACTAAACAAATTGTCTTCGATTCAATTTGACTGGAAGAAAACAACCGATACGTTGATTTTATGGTACATAAGTCAATAAATACGGGCTGTCATGGAAAAATTCATGGCGTAACCTGAAAATACGAGCGACAGGCGAGCAGATTTCGATCGATATTTTATTGAAATGAAATTGATACAATGTTCGCTGTCGTCACTAGTAACCAGCCCAAAGCGTTGTCCGGCGGGGGCGCTGTATCCCGCTGTACTGAACAATTTAGGGCCCTTTTTGCCCATAGTGATGCTAGTCATACGGCTGCTGGTGCTGTTTTATTGCAAGAAGATACTCATAGGATAGATCATCCTGTTTGCTATTTTTCACGCAAATTTAACAAATCCCAGAGAAACTACTTCACAACGGAAAAAAGAGTGTTTATCTTTGATATTTAGCTGCACAGCATTTTGAAGTTTATGTTACTTCTTCAAATCAGGCAATAGTGGTTTATATTGATCACAATCCTCTTGTTTTTCAGAGATTGTTAAGATGGAGTTTAATTTTACAGGAGTTTAATCTTGATATCAGACATATCAAAGGCAGAGACAATTTAATTGCAGACTGTCTCTAAAATAAAATGTTACATTTTTTGAAAGTGCTGTATCAGAGCTTTCAAAAAACATACAGATTGATGGGGAAAAATTGCATATTTAAAAGCTACAAAGCTTAAACTTTTCGGTTTGTGTCGATTTTAAGTGATTTTTTAAGAACGAAATTACAACATACGGGTAGGAGTAATGTTTCCCTTTCTGCCTCGAACCATGAATTATGAAACCATATAAATGTTATACTGTTTGAAAGCTCTGAAAATGGCCTTTCCAAACATGTATAGTTTTATCGGGAAAAGTCCACATTTTAAAGTTACAAAGCTTATGCCTTTCAGTTTGTGTCGATTTTAAGTGATTTTTTTGAACACAATTATAATATTAGGGGTAGGGGTAATGTTTCTCGTTCTGCCTTGAACCAAGAATCATTAAACCATATAAATGTTATACTGTTTGAAAGCTCTGAAATAGGCCTTTTCACAAATGTGTAGTTTTATTGGGAAAAATTGCATATTTGAAAGTTACAAAGCTTAAGCCTTTCAGTTTGTGTTAATTTTAAGTGATGTTTTGAACAATATGCACAAAACAGTTAGTCCGTTTGCCAGGTATCGAAATCATCCCCTCTAAGGCATTTTATCCACTATGATTTTCTGTTAGCTAGTATTCTCAGCTGTCATAATCTGCTTACTTTCCATTTAACTGATGGTGTGTGAGAGTGTAACGACTTGTTTGTGAAGGGCTGTCACGCCCTCAGTAGTAAAATAGGAATGGGTTAGGGGTAACATATTTACCGCTAGTCGGAAACAAAAACAAAAAAGTACCATAAACAATACATTCTTAGAAAGCCCATTACCATTGGTATACAACTTAATGGGGATAAATTGATATTCAAACATCGATTAGATTTTATATCATCCATGAAATGTAAATTGTAAAATTTGCTTAATTTCAAACCCAATAATTAAGTTCTTGTTCCTCCAAACAATTTTACAAGGTATTTATATATTGTTTTAAAAAACTTAATGCAATAAAGAAGAAAAACAATGTTGAAAGTGTGTATCTTGGGATTTAGGAGCATGCAGAATATGTACTATGTCACACACCTCTCTGTAATAGACATATGGTCTATTACAGAGGTCTTGGTCTTTTGGCCAGAGGTCCATATATCTTTCTTTCATGAATTTGACTTTGTTTGTGTACCATCTATTTACTGTCTGTTCTGTGCTGTTTTGTGTCTATGTTTACAACTATTGTCTTACAAATTTTGATCTAGTGTTATTGGATTATGGATTGGTATGATTGCGATTATTTTGCTATGCGTTGAGGAAGAGAATCCTAACAAGCGTAAACCGTAGTTTCTAGCTAATTTTTGTGTCTTGTGCTTCGTGTGTTGTTTGTGGAGTCCCTGTGGACTTGTTTTTGTATTTATTGTTCTGAGCTTTTTCGTCGTATTATGTATCGGAGTCTCATTCTCAGTATGAATTCATTTGTGTCTCCTAGGAGATTGATTCTTTTTTGACCTTTTGATGTTGGAATTAATTTCAAGCCTTTGCAAAGAGCGTTCATTTCTATAATTGTTTGATTTGTGTGAAGAAAGATTCTTAGTAAATCCATTTTTTTGTTGGTCACTGTGTTTGGTTTATGTTTGGTATGTTGTAATATTGTGTTTGAGATATTTTGTTTGTCATTTTGTGTATTTATTTTTGCTTTTTTAGTTTTATCACGCGTTCTGTTTCTGAGTTTTTAACACAATTTTGTGTCTGATCATGTTTTGCTATTGTGTTTCGGTAGTGCTATTTAAACCGGTGTGTGGGGTATAAAAGGCCCGCAACTCATTGAAAATTCATAATGACGCTTGAGTGACAACTGGCAATGGCTAGGTAGACCGCTCCCTTAAAATCAGCCTAAACGATTCTCAAACAAAAATTATTAGCAAATACCTAGGCCATAAAGGTATCCGCTAGGTTTCACAACGTTTTTTTAAAACTACGACGACTTGGGGAGAAATCGCTTCTGAACAAAGGGAATGGCCCTCAAAAGGCAGTTGTTCCATGATTCAAACAATTGCCAATCATTCGGTGATGCGCAGAGGTGTAAACTGGTCAAACATTTGCTGTGCGCGGCATACGAGAACAATTACGATGTATACAAACCATAAGTATGCTTAGAGTTATATCAGCGGGCAAAGGATGAAAACTTTGTGTAAATTGTCATAAACTCTTTTGCTAGCATTTATGGACCAATGACATCACGAAAGTGAACCATTTTCAGACGTGACTTAGCAAGAGGGCTATACTGGTAGTACGATGTATTCTTGCGAAAAGCGCGTAAACTTTTTTAAAAAAAACTGTAGGCAGAGTCTTTAGTTTGCACCGAGAATGACATCAAAAACAACCTTCAAATCATGATTGTAGCCTCCATGATCAATTTAATTATAGTCAGTCGTACAGATCCACGTATTCAACAACTTCCAAATCTACTGTCGAACTTGACGGAACCGAACAGTTGGTTTGGATGTATATGCTGGTTATTTCTAATTTTTCTATAAGGTTTTTACTTTTTTGATAATTATTCGACTTTAGACGGCGCCAATATTCCATATGTACGTGGCGGTCAGTAGCCGAATCATTCACATAATGAACGTCGATATGGCCTGAAACTTCGGTAAATTCAATAAAGCAAACTCTTGTTTGATTAAGTTGATCGCTTTCCTTTCTTTTTTATTTCGAGTATACGCCATGGCATGACTGAAATGAACCTGGAAACGAAGGCTGTACGTATCTATATTAGTCCGAGCCTGAGCGTGATCTGAGAGCAAACATATCCGCAGATAATGCGAACGATCGCAACCGTTACCAACAGACTCATTATGCAGAGCCATGCCCCAAACCGCCCAACCAAACTTGGCACTAATCATAATCCCAGTCCATTTCTAGCCGGGCTTTAAGGGAAGTGCGGTGGCCTTTGAAAGACCCTTTGGTTTGGTTTTGTACCGTAGTATAGGAAGACAACCCGACATATCGTCGTTGCTATGAATGTTTGTGTTGTTTTTAGCTTCTTTTTTGCCTATTTGAAGAATCGTCTTTGCAGCCTTCCATCCTGTGTTCTGTGTAGCGAAGCTTTTGAACACTTTATATGAATTGAGTAAGAATGTCCTCTCTGTGGAGTGTAATATGTGAAGCCATTGTCTAGCTCGCTTGACTCTGATGATTTATGTTGACTTATTTTTTCTCAGCTTCTGGTGGCTGAGCTAGCTCGAAAGTTAGATTAATCTAGTCTCTCTGATTCAATCATGCTGGTGGGAATGGTATCTTCAAGCATTGACCCTAAAACGTCCGTTTTTAGGGTCTTTGCTTCAAAGACGTCAGGGTCTAACATTGGTTAAATGTCATCCATGATAAGAAACTAATGATAGATTCACTCACAAGGCATTTTAAATTCAATTTGAATATAAGCCTTTTTAGTCATTTTCTGAGGTTTGTCTCGCCTTCTTATTGCTTGGTGTAGAGAATGTTTGTTCGCCTTCTGTTTACTATTTAGTTGAGTAGTTTGAATGCGTTCTGTGACATTTGGCTTTTCAGGTTTTAGTTCCAGAATTATTTTGCTATTGAATTTTAGTATTCAGTCGAAAATGTAATCCTCATTGGGAGTATACAGTGTTCTGCGTTGTAAAATAATTTCGAAAAATTGGTTATGATCTCTTGTTTTCTGGTCAGGAAGGTAAAGTGTTGTCGATCAATCTTATCTTAGTATGGAGAAGCTATACTGTGGATTAATGCTGATTGGTTTTGAGCGATAAAAGATTCTCTCGTGTTCCCGTGTGGTATTAAAAGTAACACTATTAATAGTGAGCTCTGATTCGCCCAGACGGTCATGTGACTGTGCATATATTTACGATATACTGTAAAGTTGGCCATTCCTATCCCCAAAGTGGGTTTCTTTCACATTGTTTTTATTTTCATCACAAGTGTCAATATACTGATATAATATAGCGATAAACAACCCCTATAAGTTGGGTACACCACTCGAGCTCGGTTTTGACCATTTCACTCCTTATACACACGACTGAAGTTCGTGCACCTATACCCCATATGTTGTAATTTCGTTCTTAAAAAATCACTTAACATCGACACAAACCGAAAGGTTTCAGCTTTGTAACTTTTAAATATGCAATTTTTCCCCATAAATCTATGTATTTTTAGAAAGCTCTGATGCAGCACTTTAAAAAAATGTAACATTTTTATGGTTTCATCATTCATGATTCGAAACAGAAAGGGAAACATTACCCCTACCCCTTATGTTACACACGGATATATGACATACTGCGTATATAAGAAAACAAGCTCATGCACCCACTAAATCTCAAGACACATACTTTTAATGTTGTTTTTCTTGTTTATTGCACGGAGTTCTTCCAAAAAATATATAAATATCTTATGAATTTTTTTTGGAGGAACGGGAACTTAATTATTGGGTGTGAAATTTAGCAAATTTTACGATTTACGGTCAATGGCCGATATAAAGTCTAATCGACGTTCGAATATTAATTTATCCCTATTAAGGTATATTTCAATGAAAAGGCCATGATCTTGGCTTTCTAAAAATGTAACGTTTATAGTATTTTGTTGTTTCTGTTTCCGTCGAGCGGTAAATACGTAACCCCTACCCCATTGTTGAAATCCAAGATGGCGGCCAAGATGGCGCAAAATGAACCCCATGGGACACTATTTGATTTTGGGAATATCAAAATTCATTAAATATAGACCATAAGGATTACAAAAATGTAGGTTAAAAATACATTCATGGGGTGCATGGGAACCCTACCTTCCGACCCGACTAACAGCTTCCAGTCAGACATTTTGGATCGTGTCTCTTGTGTGTTACTTCTAGTCTTTGGAAACTCCAGCAGTATTAATTTCAAGACTTTTCAAGACCTTCACTGCCACGTTGGATTTATACTGTGGACTTTATGCAACTTCAAGCCTGCAAGCCAAAGGACTTTTCATTCTTCCGACTGAATGTTACAACTCTGAGACTGGAGCTTTGCTGTCCCAGCTGAGATAAGTAGTCTGTACACTTTTGCAGTTTGTATTCTTCCTCTGACTTAGCAAAACATTTCCCAAAGGATTGTACATTACATAAAGTTCTCAACAGTCAAATTAAGCTACAGCTGCATGCAGAATATGGACAGTATTATAAAATCACATAACAAACGGGTCACCTAGCGCAATGATAAAAAACTCATTGACGTATGTAAATGCCGCATCAAGACCGATTGCAAACTCCAGGGAGCTTGCCAGTCTACATCTATAATCTATAAAGCTACTGTTACAAGTGATGCCAATGAGGCAAAACATTACATCGGTCTAACTGACAACACATTTAAACACGCTATGCAAATCATGTCCAATCTTTCCAAAGTAAGGCGTACGCCAACAGCACAGAATTATCAAAATATGTTTGTTACTTAAAATCTCAGGATAAACTATTTGATATATCATGTTCAATCCTATCGAAAGCAAGTAATTACTCACATGTGTTAAAGAAATGCAACCTTTGTCTTACAGAGAAGCTTTTCATTATCAATGCAGATAAGTCCAGCGCTCCTAGTTTGTCTCCACGTGCCGACATGAAAACAAGTTTAACTGGTGAAATTTCAATCCAACCCACCACAACAAATGGTTTGGCCCAACCTGATACTCATCTGTAAGCATCTAAAACAAATTTCATACAATAAAATTTACCTATCTGATGGATCGCGTGTATGCGTGAAACTCGAGTAATAGGTACCAAACATTCTTGATGTGTTCTCATATTTATTGTAATATTGCTCTGCATCACTGCATCGAGGACTTTACCCCTCTGAGAAGATACAAACAAGTTTTGGTATATATATATATATATATATATATAT
>LD346775.1:214603-235312 GCA_001465055.1 Ptychodera flava | reverse complement strand
GAATTATTCAATTTGTATTCCACCTTTTGTTTTACCATTGTCGCGCGCAGGTGGTCACCCTGTTTTCGAAAGTTGGAGTGGGGGGTCAGCCACTTTTTGATGTCGGCAAAAAGTAATCCACCACCCCCAAGGCCAAAGAAACTGACCAGTCCCCAACCAAAATTGGTTACCTTTAAATGGGGCAGAGAGAGCACCTTAACCGAATTCTTTTTTGATGTAGGAGTCTATACTTTGAGCAAAATGCTAAGCTGACATATGATTTCTGGGTGAAGTTTTTGGAAGTCTACCTGCAGTGTACTTAACTGGCCAAACTAAATCTAGGAAGTCTAACACCATGGTATCATGACAAGTTGTTCCACCATTATGTTATATTAAATGTAGATGGCAGCGGAATCCTACACGGGCTAAAATGGGGTATCTAACGAGACTAATTTTGTTGTGCATCTTAATCACATTCTACCAGTGTACGGATCTATGTTCATGTACAGATTGACCCATGCTGGATTGTTTGTGCGTATTATCCTCTATCCTATGGGCATTTCAAGTGCTAATTCTCCGGTTTGAAGGGTGTAATTAGGAAATTGAAATTGTCTGTACACAGTGGTAGAAGAAGTGCTATTGTCAGTATCTGATTCGGTGACCATGAAAAAAACATGCAAGTGTCCTGTTCATTATCAAAATATTGTAATCGTCAAAATGAGTGAAGTCATTAATGTACTTTTGACCATTCCCATGAGAAGTAAGTGTACTGCTAGACTCCTGAGTAGATGCCTTAGCTATTCCAATGTCTTGATAAGGTGGTGTGGTAATGTCCCTGACGTGTACTGTAACTGCAGGGTTGTATGTGATATCAGCAACAGCGGTGCACGATTATTGGTGTCTGAAACTGTGGCAAAATTACCTTGTGTTTTTCCCGTACTGGCAACACTATCTTTGGAGTCTGAATTGATAAGCCGGGTATGCCATTAACATCAATGGCAAGATCTGCAACAATGGTGAAATTATCTTGGGTTTCAGAAACAGAGGCAAAACTACACGTATCTGTTCAATTAAAGTAGGGGCGCAACTGGTAGTGCTGTCTGTAACAGTGGCAAAACGGACTTTGGTGTCTGCAACGGAGGCGAAACTATACTTGGAGTAAGCCACTGTGACTGGTAACATTATTTTCGGAGTCTGTAACATTTGATAAACTGGATATGACATTTACCACAAAGGCAAAACCGTCATTAGAATCTGCAACAGTGGCGAAATAATATTTTCCTGCAACAGTATCGAAAGTACTTATGTACTGTTTACCTGCGGTATGGGCACAACTGGATACTTCTCTGCAACAGTGACATTCTTGGAATCTGCACCCTAGGCAGAATTATTCTGGGTGTCTGCAAAAGTAGTAAAAGCTTCATTCCTTATCTGCAGCAGTGCCAGGAATGAGTTGACTATTAGCAACCACAGGGGGACTAGACTTGGTACATGCAACAGTGGCAAAATTATCAGGGGCACCTGCAGTGACAGTGAGACCCTCAGTAACTGTACAGCAGCGCAAGCAGACACTTTTATCCGTAGCAGGAGCAAAAGTGTCTGCAACAGAGGCAGGGCTTCAATTTCAGTACCAGAGTAATAATTAATTATTCATTAATTTTTTTAAATTTTCAAAAACAATATCTAATCACGCATTTCTCCCTGGGTTTTTGTACTAAAATATATTCCGAGGAAATCCATAATGCTAGATACAGAACAGCTTTTGCGTGAATATTCCCCTTCTGCTAACACGATTTGACCCAATTTGGGATAATTTGATGCTGAATTACTGTCGCTTTAACGAAATGTAACTTTATCTGTTTTTCTTCTTACGTTACACACTTCTTTTCCCGATTGATTTGTAATATTGCCACATTCAGCTACATGGCACCTAACACTTTTGAGAAATTTCAAAAATATGAATATCCAGTTATCCTAATTGATTCCAATCGTGTTAATCGGAAAAATATGGATATTGATCAATATCAGGACTGTAAAGTTTGGAGGCCTACAGTACGAGAAATAGCCTCTTTAGAAAAAACCCTGTCCCATTGGTTTGATCTCCGAAATACATGAAAAAATCATGTGTCTCCGTTGTTTTGTAACAACAACAATTCAATTTTTTAAATTATAAAAAAGGCCAAATTGGCAAAAAAAATTGTTGTTTACAGTTTGTGTTTCGCCCCATTTTCATCGACAAAACTGCGGCTGACCTTCCAAACTAACTAGCAAGTGATTTTGGAGTTAGATATGGTAGCTTTAAATCGCTTTGAAGGGCTATGCTTGATAGGAAAATGTATATAGCTTGCTTGTCCTATGTGTATATCTCTGCACATAGCTAGGTGAAGCATCTAATTGCGCATGCATAGCGTCGCTTGCTCGCGCAATAACTAACAGTGGACCAGCGTGAGACTAAGAGAATAAATTTACTTTTTGGCCACTTTGCGGCGACGTTACACATAAATACGGCCAAAGGAGGTGGAAAGACAACGCAAACGTTTTAACGTTTTGTCGGAAGCTAGTCACAAGGGAAAATTGCAAAGACAACTCGACAATTTCAAGGAATGCAGACTCAGCAATACAGATACCTATCAAAATGCAGTTTCAACACTGACCGCAATGCTGTCGCATCGATGCGCATTATTGACTGGGGACAGGAAATTTTTCATCGAATTAACATGTAGGCCCAAATTACATTGAGCCATAAAAAAGAACTTGCTTGATTGTTATGGATCAGTTACGTTGAGAATCAAACATCGGTAGCGCCCTCAAGGTAGCGCCCTCAAGATAAGAAAGAGTACAGCACGTTGACTTCGGTTCCTGCAAATTTACTTGATTTTGTCTTCGATCCGTCGCATGCGACTCGTACGGCATCAGACTGGTTTACGAAACTTTTCTGAATACCCAGAGCTAGATTTAACTGTAAGTGCGATCTGTTTTGTCACGTATTATGCTGTCTTTCTTCGCCATACGTGTGAATGAAAATACAACACATTGGAGCCAATCCCATCAAAGCCGTGTGCCACTACATCAGCAATGCCCTGAACAACGTGTCCGTTCATCTCCACCACCTTCCGCTAATTCTATCATCGACAAGGTTACCCCTCCTATAAAATTACTGGTGAGAACCCTGAGTAACAGAAACTCCGAAGTTGACTCGTCTGATATCACCTTGCAACTGGACAGTATTGATTCAACCCAGCCCTCAAACCGGACTTCAACCCAGTCATCTAAAGTAAGTAATAAGGAAACTTCATGCAAGTCAAACAAAATGAGTCAAGTCAAGTCAATAAACGTCGTCAGCAAACGAAATCTGATACAAAGTATTATTTTACTGAAAAATGCAAAGTGGGTAGATCGGGAAATGGTGAAATGATTCGGTGCAGTCTATGTTACAGTTGGTTTCATCCAAAGTGTATAGACGTCGAAAACGAAGAACTGAATCTATATTTCTGGCCACGTCAAGACTGCAGACTTTTACCATAATCCGTCGCTTCTTTGAAAACTGATATCTCTGAATTGAAGGACACAAATAATTACCTATGAGGACTTTATTCTTCTGCTATGAAAGAAAATACAGCCCTGAAAGAGAAACTAATCGTGATTTGTGAAGCCAATCCTGAACTGAAACTGAGATTGCATACAGAAATGACTATACAAAATAACCAACCGGGAGAGAATTCTCTCGGAACACAAAACCTATGATGGCATGATTCAGAAAGATAATTCTCAGGTCAGAGAGCAAAGTACAGAACATCAAACACTATTTATCGGGCACTCCTTACTTCGATTCATTTCAACGGTAAAACCCGATGCTACAGTAGAAGCTATCTCAGGTGCTAGGATTAATGATATCTGTCACACCTTCTGATCTATTTTGGGATTTTCTGATCTGAAGGTTTTCTGATATTAACATGATAAATTTGTTAGTTGAGGTTTTCTGATATTAACATGATAGAAATGCTCAGTGCTAGCAAACACATACAGCAGCATTGTATTCCTACAGAATGATAACTAAGAAAATTCGACTGCAAATCAATCTTAAGTGTGAAGCATATATGAAGTGCTTCAGTAATGTAGAAGATAGTTTGATAGGGTACACCTTATTACATCACAGAGAATGTTAGATTGTTGTCTATAATATTAATAATTACAGTATACAAGTACATGTATGGTATGAGAAATGACAAAGTTCCTCTCACATTCATGAAATATGTACTCCATGCTAGTCACCACTGACTTTACATGTATTTCATATAAATTCTCTGACATCATTTCTTATCTTCGTATGTACAGTGTCAAACAAAAATAATTAATAAGATGCTCGTAAAAATTAGTAACTTGTGCATGAAGATGGAGATAAATGAACATATTCATATTTGATTTTTTACTCGTTTGTCACTCAATTTTTTTAATGTTTACTTTTGTTGAAGATGACACTGCATCCAGAATGACTATAAAGATGGGCTTCTTTTGTGAATTATGCCGAGGGAACGTTTTTGGTATATCCTAATAATAACTGGGCAGTTTATCTCTCTTGGGATCATTTAAGATTAAACTTAACACGGCAAAAATACATACGGTATGCTGATAGATCAAATAAAGAGTTGATGATGTAATGATTAATTCTCTATCTCAGACTCTTTTGTTCTTGTCACACACGTAATGAATTACAAATTATGATTACAGCTGACAAAAGCAATCAAGTGATCCTTTTACAATGTAATAAAAATATGGACTACATTTTAAAGTTCTGTTTGGTCGCATAAATGATTTGCTAATTGTCATCATATTGACGTTCCCCTTTCCACTGTATACAGACTGCAGCCTTCTTTCCCACAATCCAAGGGGCTTGGATTTGTAAACAATGGTTTAACAATGTGTTAAACAAAATATAACATTTACCTTCATTCAAGCTTCGCTCGCCCAGTAGTGCATTCACAAGCACTTCTCGGTAAAGCTCACAATAGATTTGGCCAAACTTACTGGATAAACAGCGTCAATATTCTGCACCTACAAAATCGAGCCCAGAATCAATTTGTTATGTAATGGGTTTAACCCTTCCTCATTGCTCCGATGTGTGGCTGATCGGCCGGTGCTGGAACCCATCTTTGCGTATTTATCACGCTACGAGATCTACAAGGCATGTTCTCCCTGGCATAAACGTGATGAACTGGGCAGCAGTTCAACTGTCAGTCAACTTCGACGAGCAGTCTTGATAAATTAGTGGTAGTGTACTCTCGCTGATGAACGCTGCTCAGCCTGTAGTTGCCGGTCTCACATGTAAGAGTAAGCAATTCCCAAATAATCATCCGATTGAAAACTAGCCGTATTTCATGGTGGCATATTCCTTTCCATTTTAACTTACAGTGTTCCTTGCTCTCTGTCCTTTCAGTCTGAATCGCTGCAATCTCAAAATTTGATGATGATGGTGCTGTTGCTTTGATGATCGCCTCAGAGGCGGCGCAAATAAAAAAGCTTTTTTTTATTTTCATTTTGGAGCTGAAAGTTACGGTCGGTCGGGAGATGAGAAAATAAAAATAAAAAATGTCGCCCTAAGCTAGACGCCAACTCCTACACCAAGTAATATGGTCTTGGCAAATTAACATAGTAAAGGTCACGGGTCACCTAGTTGTGAGACTTTTGCATTGTTTCAAGTCGAACGTGTAAGGTAAACAACGCAGCATTCGAATGATTTTGTTGTGTCCACTGCACTTATTCCTACGTTTGGAAAGGTTACTGATTCTGAATGTAGAATATTCATTACTCTGACGATTTAATGACAGTACTGCATGTAAACTGCAATGGAAAACTGGAGATCGCCGATGAATTTGATGGTTGTCACCACTGTCCTTGAGTGACCATGCTGTTTCCGAGAAATTATGTCAGCACGTGCAGAACGAAAGAAATTGTGATTGTAGTGTGAACATGAAGAGGTGAAAGCACTGCCAAAGGGACCATTTGGAGTTATGTTTGAGAGGATGGTACGTAAAAAGCTATATTTCAGTTATATCAGTGGTTAGGCATCTCAATTTTAAATGATTGTACCTGACAGTTGTTGGAACGTAAAAATACCTCAGACTGAGTTGAGACAATGTTGCAAGTTGTTCATGTTGATTGACAGGTTGAGGTGACTTTCGCGCCTCTTTTCACGCAATAAAGTTAGTTCGTTGTTACACATCAAAGGAGAGACAGTGTCGTTCTCATTCTCTGCACCGTAACTTTCTCATCACGCAATATAGAACCTGCTTCTAATGTGCCCAGCCACATTTTTGGTGCCAAGACCAGGATTGTGTGACTAAAGCTCAGTTACCCGCATACGGTGCAAGAATCACAGACAATTTCGAACATGCCAGAAACAGGAGGAGCCAGCGGCGCGCACGGTGAACAAACCACCACTCATCACATTCAACGGTTGAAGTTGTCTAGAAGAACACATCGCGGTCAGATGACGAAACTCATCAACAAAGCATCAGAAATCATAGGACAAGGCCACGATGAGATTACCGAAGAGGGGGTAAACACTCTGATTTCGTCGATCGAAAATATCACCAAGAAACAAGCCCACCTCAACAAACTTGATGCCTACATTATGGTCGCAATTGAAGTCGCCGAACTTGCAAACGAAATTGGGGAAACAGACGACTACGACGCCAGAATCACAGACAGGTTAGTGTCATTTCGCCGCTTCTCTGAAAAACTTGGTAAACGACCAGAGCCGATCGCCGTTGCAACGCCAACTTTACCTACAACTCATGAAAATGTGAATTTACTCAAGCTGACTCTCGAGAAATTTGAAGGCGACATTCTGAAATGGCAGTTTCTATGATGGTTTCAAGGCGGCAGTGCATGACGACGCTAACCTCAGTAACATACAACGTTTCCAATATCTGAAGGCACATCTAACAGGAGAAGCTGCCAAATCAATCGATGGCCTTTCATTGTCGAACTCAAACTACACACAAGCCATGGAACTTTTGACAAATCGATACGGACAGACCCACAAGGTTATCAGTGCTTACATGAGGGCATTGTGGGATCTAGAACGACCAGCCATGAATGTGCAGAGAGTCTCAGGTCATTCTATGATAAACTTGAGTCCTAAATCCGGGGACTGAAAGCACTGGGGAAAGCGGAAGACAGCTATGGAGAACTGCTGGTACCCCTAATTCTCGACAAAATTCCCAGCAGCACCCGACAACAAATAACAAGAGTGTATGGTAGCAACGAGTGGAACCTCGGCGAACTCCGCGAAGCACTTCAAAAGGAAATAGAAGTCTTGCAGTCAGGCAACAACTCAGAAAACAGTTTCGAGCAGTTTGGCGGATTTTCATTGGAGCCTAAAGAAAGCACAGCAACCTTTTTGGTACAGGGTGGGAAGCCAAAGCCGAGACCGTGCAACTGTGTTTTCTGTAAAACAGTGTCTCACACACCGACAGAGTGCCAGATTGTAGCTGATCCTGCCAAAAGAGTTTTTCCTAGTGATAGTACTGGTTTTCTATTCGTGTTCATTCTCACATCCGAAGCCTTTCCTTCATGATAAATCTCTACAAAGTAATTTACTTATGGTAAACTTGAGCCTGTTGCTTCAAATTCAACGAGATCCTTCTGTTTTGAGGATCAGACACGAGCAGGCATCGCTGTCAAGCCATTGACAGTGGAACTCGTCTTCAAAACCATGCTCTTAGTCGCTTTGTCTTTGGTCAAAGCATGGCGAGGCAGACGAGTTCATTTCGATCTTGGAAACAAAATGTTTTGTTAGAAATATTCACTTGATATCTGAATGCCGACTTTGCACAACCGTTACAACACTGAAAATTACAATCGACCTTGGCACTTAGCGAAGTTATTGTGGAAGTATGCAAATTTTACTAATAACTCCTAAACAAGATATGGGCCAGTCTAATGTCAGTGGTTGCAGTTTCCGTCTTCTGGCTTTACTCCCATGGCCATGCCATTAACTGGTAGAACCACTCGATCTTTGTACTCCATCTATGACCATCGGTATCCTGGAAATAACTAGTCAGCGTTCGTGCTTGCTTCAACAAAAATCTGGTGTGGGTTTTTTTGAAAATTTACGTCGCCTAAACTTTCGAAAATGTAGTTCTTTGAAATCGGACCCTGAGAGTTTAACCCCTTTACGTCTATTGCCTTATGAGGTGCTTACGAGTTATTTGGTAAGAGTGATAAGCCCCGCATTGGTTATCGGTAGAAAAAAATCATGGAGGGGGAGTAGTGAGGGTAATTAAGAGATGTAAACTGTTTTCTTTGATTTACTATACAGAGATAGCCAGAGTTTAAGTAATAGGCACACATGTGACACAGGAAAGGCTTGAATAATAAAACAAGGTTAATACATGTGTGATGTAGGTCATTTTACCCCACTCATGAGTTCAATGAATCTCGAACACTCTTAAGGTCACTGTCCTTCATGACCTTGAAAAAATTAGTCATGTGTACAACTTTCTGGAAATTGAATAAGTCATCAATGGAGATATTTGTAGAGAAGTAATTAGCATATCAATAGAAGTTCTAGATTATTCTCACTAACCATTTGAGCATAAATACGGGACAGTATGGTTTTCAGTCAGACATTTTGGCTCGTGTCTCTGACGTGTTACTTCAAGACTTTGGAAACTCCAGCAGTATTGATTTCAAGACTTTGCAAGACCTTCACTTCAACGCTGGCTTTGTTTTGTTGACTTTACGTAACCTCAAACTTGCAACCCAAGGACTGCATCTGTCTAGCTCACTGTCTAACTCTGGAACCTAGTGCCATCCCAGCTGAGATAAGTAGCTTGTAATCTCTGCAGTTTGTACTGTCCATTTATTTAGTGATTATTTTTATTTCTTTTGTGATGAATGTGATTAATGTCATTTTAAGTTTGTTTTCTCTCACGTAAACCATGACATGTATTGATCATATTCATAATTTCTAGATGAATATTGCCTGCAGTGCCCTGTGATTTGCCAGGACCCGCTTTGCACCAATGAAGTACTCAATTTAGGCTTAGGTATTCAAAAAGTCTTTTTTTATGTGAAAATATCATGAAATGCAAAGATCAGAAAATCCCGATTAAGATCAGAAAGTGTTCCTTGCTCACCCAGTTGCTTTCGAAGCCGTGTGACGCATGTCTCAGCAAAGAAGGGTAGGCACTAGAAGATGGAATTTGGCCATTTTCACGCAGGGAAAGGAGGTCAGTCACCGGGGGTTGGGTGGGTGGGGTTCTTTGTTTTGTTTTATTTTATTTTATTTTATTTTATTTTATTTTATTTTATTTGTTTTATTTTATTTATTTTATTTTATTTTATTTTATTTTATTTTATTTTATTTTATTTTATTTTATTTTATGTTATTAGTTTTGACTGTGACATTTGAAATAAAGAATAGCCGGTAGACAAGGTGTATACACAGGTAGGAAAGAAGATAAGGACTTTTCGGTAATAAAGAAAGCGGTCAGACGGTTTGGAGTCGAAATCTTTCTTTTGGATATCACAGTCATAAAGACTTGTATGTAATAAAGGAAGCAGTATGGTGGTTTGGAGTCGAAATCGTTTTAAAATATCACAGTCAAAACTAATAAAATAAAAAAGAGAACCCCATCCCAGGGACTGACATCTTTCGCCTGTGTTTTCACCCTTCAAAAAGTTGACACCACTACTTTCATAACATGTAAAAAGACGTCATGATCTCTGACAAAGAAAGTAGATGGTTGGTAAAAGGGATTAAGGAAGATATCTATGCGAAAGGGGATGAAACTTCTCTCTGCAGACAATGGTGCACAAAATATAACCTAATGAGGACCTGTACTGCACGATGACAATTATCTCTTCTTATAAAGGTTCAAGACAACTTCCAACTGTGAATATTCATGGATTCGTAGTCTAGTAGTCCAGATTTGAAGTTTATGATACAGTTAAAGACAATATTTTAATAACCTATTTAAACGGCTTTGATGGAATTTTCATGACGATTTTATCGAGTAAAGTCTAATTCCCGTCAGACCATTGAGTCTGCTGGGCTCTAATAATTTTCTCCATTATTCATCTTTACTACTTTCGGATGTTTGTATATGTAATGACAATGGTTTTGACATGTGAACCATCAAATAGTAAGTATCTCAACTAAAGTACCATGCATCATGACCATCATAAAAATCACAAAACATTCACATAACATGCCACCGTTCAACATAGACAAGGGAATATATCTGTTCATTTACATATCCGTATAACTGTTCATATAACATGTCTATGTCCCTTCAGATACAGAAATATTACAATTAAAGAATATAAAAACATGAACACCTTTTCTGCAAATCATACTTAGGCCTAAAAGCAGATTACTTGGAACACAAAGCGCACATATAAAATTGACATACCCGTAATCGACAGAAAGGTCTATTTCAATCACGACATCAGTTTATTGTAATAAAAAAAACATAACACCTACCCTCAAACATCACGATGTATAAGGCAACATTATGCACCGGATATTTACGAAGTAAGAAAATGAGATTCATATCTGCTAAAAATAGACAAATTGCTGCACAATTCCATTGCCAAGGCTGTGAAAAGATTAAGAAAACACATTTATCGAGATTTGTGAAGATTGAGTGCAATGTGATTTTGCAGCCCACGGACGTTGCTTATACTGCACGCTTGTGTCATTTATACAGCCATTTGTAACAGTCGCTATTTTTACAGTCCTATTTACCATACATGTCATATGTAAATTAATAACGTAAAATCAAATTGGATAATTTGTCGTATTGACTCGGGACATGTTTCTGCCTTACCTCTTTGAATTGTTCATATGATAAATCAACAGCCACAAGTATCGCCAAGATGTAAATTGTGCACTCAATGATGTTTACAATTCCAAAGTAGTGGTACTTCTTTACATACATCTCGAATCCCTAGACATAATTAATAATAAAAATCGATAGTATTGATTTTATTGTATTTCACCAACCGAAACATTTTGACAAATATTGAACAAATGTTTTGTAAGGAATGCCACAGCTATTGACGGCGAAATATATGTCATATGAATAAATATTGCGAGCGCTGATTTCATAAATGTAGATACTACGCAGGTAGTATGTAGATAGATGCAGTAAATTATTTACAATTTAAACAAGTGATCAACAAATAATACAATTTTCTCCATCATAGAAAAGAATGTTTTTATGTCATAGAATATTCTACATTCAACACTTCACACTACCAGGTTACCGACAAACCCTGATATATTATTACAAAAAACAAGACTTGTTTTTTACAATACGCACTGTAATTTTAATTTTATTTGACATGTCACATTCCTTTGATATCACAGCAGTGAGCATAAAGAAACACCTGTTGTAGCTGAAAAACAGTCCTAGTGAAAGGGAGAAACCCTATCTGCTAAAACTCCAAGATATTTCTGACACAATAGGCATTACAATTCTATGTTATCAATCGATATTTACAGCATTCAGAGAGCTAATGATTATTTACATATTCCTTGCATTTAAGCGTTTTGAAATAGTAACCAACATATCCATAATACGTCTCGCTTTAGAGCAATGAAATAATTATCCCTGGTATGGATTATTAAAGCTGCAACAAGCATTACCAGGCAATAACGTGATGGTAAACTGCAATTAAAGCTGATTTAAGTTTGTTTGTTTGCGGAGAATGTTAACTCACTGCTGCATATGAAACAAACAAGTTAACCAGAGGTATTTGTTAGCACGAAATTATGTGTGCATAATTTAATGAGATGTGCTTGTTCTGAAAGTTGTTAGCTAGAATAGGTACCTTATGTCGAGTAATGTTATAATGCAATTGTTATAGTTGTCGAGATACAGAAAGTAGGCCAAAGGTCATCAAAACCCATTTTGAAATTTAGCCCCATTAATATAATAAACCGTAGACTTCTAGTATTTGTAGTACCTGAGATACAAGAAAGCATCTCAAAGCAATATAGGATCATCCCAATTTTAAAGAAATCATGTCTCATACTTGTCATGATAAAAATACACAAAACAATATGTAGCTTTCTGTTGTTGAAGTACGGGAAAGTAGGTCGAAGGTCATCAAATATTTGGGTGAAATAAGTTTGTCTTATTCTGGTCATCATTAAAAACAAGCAGATATGTACTCGCGATAGTTACTAAGATATGTATTAATATTTATAAGGTTATGAGAAGGTATCCTTTCATTATGAAATAAAGATTTGTGGCACAATAATATAATATGAAAAAGAAAAAAACTCAGGGCCCTTATAGATACTAACATACATAAAAGCGGGTAAAAGGTCATCCAAAAGTCAATATCCAATATATACAAAATCTCTAACCCTGGTAGTTACTAAGTTACATGAAACTAAGTCAAAGGCCATTGATGGTCATCCAAAAACTTTGGCATGAAATTTTATTGCCACACTTGTCCATTTAGTCTGTTAGTTCTGATAATGAAGATATTTAACTAAGCTCTGTTATTCAACCACTCTTTTATAATGGTGAAGATTTGGTTGTGGAGCATTCGCTAGGAGACTAGATATCGTACTCTGTGGGTTCGAATCAGATAGAAAATATACTGAATCAAATATTGCTGCCAAGGTCCCGTGATCAATTGTAGTCCAAGTGTAGCTTGCCCTGATACCTCCTGCCCCCGAACAAACTGAGAAGATTCGAAATAGTTAGCAATAGTTTCTGAGAGTAGAAGTGACAAAATACAATAGAAGAAGGATTGAAGAAGATTAAGGCAGCATGCTACATTGCCTGGATCCTAGCAGTTACCATGGTTGCCAGAATGAGCATGAAAGATAAATGTTGGTATTAAACTCGTTTGTTTGAGCTGAGATGGTCTTTTGGCTCTGATGAAGAAGATTTTTTATGATTATTTCAAGTTTATCGTAAGTATGGCCGCTAAGATACGAGACCAATCGTAATGCCTTTAGTGATCTTGAAAGTACTAACATCTATGATTATTTCTTTGCTTTCATGTTTATCCCTGCCCATCAAAATTAGACCTCAAATTCTATTTGATAGTCTAAACTTAAATATGTGCACACCAAAAGGAGTACATGATGATGTTTGATTAGGTATTTCATTTCACTAAATATGTAGGCTATTGTACTTGTAGTTAGTGATATTTAAGCATATTAGGTAAATAGGGGTCAAAGGAAGCTATGCTACATTTTATAAAAATAGAACGCTTTGCTCTCACAATTACCATTGCCCTCCAAAAGTCAGCCCCAAAATTTGTTTGCTAGTTTTACCACAATTGAAAGACTTTGCTGGTATGAATAAGCTGTGTGCATAATTGATGAGTTCTATATATGTTGGCTATTGTACTTGTAGTTACTGATATATAAGCGTATTAGATAAATAAGGGTCAAAGGAAGCTATGCTACATTCTATTAAAGTAGAACGCTTCGCTCTCGCTATTACCGTTGCCCACCAAAAAAAAGCCCCCAAAATTTATTTGCTAGTATGAATAAGCTACGTGCATAATTGACGAGTTCTATATATGATGTTGCACGATTAGATACCACATTCAGCCAAAAATGAGGGATAAAATTACCTGTACGTTTTTATGGCGTATTTAATATATCGGGGTCAGATCATCTAAGTCATGCAATAAATTGGCAAAAACCGTTTGCTCCGATAGCCATTGTCCTCCAAAAAGAAAACCCATACCTCTATTGGCTGGCGAGATTTAGATAACTGCATAATTATTTACAAGATCTGGCGTCATCCGGTGCTTCCTTCCACTAAATATATAGGGGTATTACTTTCGTTACTTTGTTATGGTTACAATTTCCTATATCTAAGTCAGAGGTCACCGTGGTCCCATGTCATTTCTGTAAAATAACTTTGGCCTAAAAATTGAACTTGTCCTAAGTAAGATCTGTACTTCCATATTGCAAGCACGGAATTAGATATGTGCATCTCAATGAGGTATACAATGTGGTGCCCTGAGGTGATTCAGCTCCTCAATGTCTAGTGTCTAGCAATTGTAGTTACTGATTTATGATCGTGTTTATTAAACGAGGTCAAAGGTCATCCTAATTGAGTGATATTTTAGCAGGAAACTTTGATCCAATAATGTTTATTATCAACCAAAACACGATCCCTACCTCTATTGCACAAACTAAAATTATATTTGTGCATCATTGAGGTACAAGATGTGGCACTCTTCGGTGCCTCGCCACACCAAATATGAAGGGTGCGGCCCGCACATTGAGTTTCTGCTCTATAGGCAGATGTGTTTATTCAAGGTCAAAGGTCATCTCGTCAATATATGTTAGCAGGCTAATGTGCTCCAATGTCATCCGTCCAGCAAAATTCAGACCTCCAACTCAATTTGCTAGCAATGAATTAGACATGCGCATAATTAATCAGGTATGGGATGAGCACCATTTTGCACTTCATCCAACCAAATATGAACGATGTAGCCCATGTAGTTACTGATTGATAGGTAAACTGGTAATTTCTTAAAGCCGCACTTTCCATTCCCAGGTTCTCGCATTAGTGGAGTTCTCCTCCCAGTCAAACGCTTGGCCAGTATGATGTTTGATTTCTATAACATTGATTACAAAAACTGATCTCAACCTTTTGTCACATTTTGCAAATGCTGCAAACAGAGTTCATGCAACATTTTGATTGACGGTCGGTTCAAATCGCCAACGGTCATTTATTCCCACCACAAACGCTCTAATTTCCTAAAAAAATTGTCTTCTAGTCGCGCTAGATTTTGAATATAACCACAGAGTTCGATCGGCAGCAACTTTGCGCTGACCGCTCTGCAGTCTGTCTGTGTTTTTGCAGTCGGGGAAAACTAGAAAGTGGCATTTTCTGGAGCATGTGCCCGCGTGTTGCCTGTTTGGTGTTCACTTACGCAACGAACGCCGCCATACCTTCGCGTCCTTTTAAAGGGAGGCTCTGCCTTTAAATCAAGGTCAAATATCATCCATATCATGTGAAATTTTGGCTAAAAACTTTGTTTACATAATTATCCATGTCCGAAGATTCGACACCTAACTTTATTGGCTACCTGGAAATAATATATGCCCATTATTAATGAAGTACAGGATATGTGTCATTTGGCACAAGACCACTAATTCATTTCCCATAAGCCACCACACTAGCGTCGAGCTCGATTTTCCTATTTTAAAACAGTCAGCGGCACGAATCCTCTTAACAGGTGTTAGGTCAATGTTAGCTTGACTACTGATTAATTTTTCGTGTGGGCAAGTCCACGGAAATTTTGAGATAGCGATGAAAATAGCGCCCCCAGTTGTGTTGTTGACAAAATTCAGGCTTATTGTTATGATTTCTATTAGCCCTAGAACTCCTCAGATTACCACCAAATGCTTCAGCCATTATTCACAACAGTCTGCATTTTGATTCAGGCAGAAAAAATATCTTTACAAAAATTATGGACGTTAAAGTTCAAACTAAACAAGCATCCATGCAGATATCAAAACTTCAAGGTCTGCACTATTTTTCTTCCGAACTATCTTCGTGGGTAACAAACCCGGAACTGAATGAGTGGCCTTTTGCCATTTATTGCTTCATTCCCTAATAAGCACCGAGAACAGAATTACTTACCTCTTTGATCATAAGTAACACACTCGAGATAATCACAAACCACCTGAGTACTTCAGTGGTTTGATTAAATATCGGATCGTTCGGGTCTTCAATATCAAACTTATCCTTGCCATCGAGATACCAAACCTTTGTGCCATTTTGGTGCTCGTAATAATAATATGGAGGTGGTATCCGAGCAATGTATACGTGCAAAAGAAGTAGAAATAATGGATACAATATCATCAAGAAGAGATTCACAATGATGCCCCGGTTGATCCATTTATGCCACATCAAGTACACACATAATGGATGACCAAGGAGTTCCTCTCTCTCGTGTGTGACCTGTTGGTAATAGAAAATATGATCAAAAGTGTTGGAAAGGACGTCTTCGACATGATCATCGATGGATTTAGCTTAGCAGGTCAAAACAGTGACGGTTTTTTCTATGAAGCTTTGTTTGAATCCAGTAAATAGGTAACTCTTTAAACGACAAAAGAAAAGACAATGTTGTCATCCTTGATTAAATTCAGACTGCCTACGTGAACTACATCTGGAATGTAGATGTGTTACTGTTACAACACTATGCAGCTGTTTTAAAATTGACAAGCCTGCCTATTATCAGTAATCTATTTAAAAGAATGGGGTAAAATAATAGTGCCGATTCTTTACATGGGAATATCCACTATTCGACATGCATTCTTAAAGGCCGCTGCGGGGTATAAAAGGCCCCCTAACTTATTAAAGATTCATTAGCAATGTGAGTGACAAGCAGTAAGAGCTCAGCTCGGTTCTCCATGAAAATCGCCCTGAACGTGCTTCAACCAAGCCAAAAGAGGTCAAAACTACTAGCACGTATGGTTTTGTAAACCTGTCGGCCTCCTAGCTATGCATATAAAATTGCACAGTTTTTCGAAACAAAGAAGATTTTGCTGGAAAATCGGCGGCAGCCCATTGTTCAGCGTCCATGGGAAACGGTTGTTGCTTGTTTCAAACAGCTGTCAATCATTGAGGGACGCGCAGAGGTGTAAATGTTCAAACATATGCAATGCAAACGGATCAATTACACTGCGTAAATAACTCACGTATCCGATGTGATAGCTGTACGGCAAACGGTGTGAACCTACTGCGATACATCTACAAGACGCTTACTTTCGCCATGCCACGTAGCGTAATAACACCAAAAACAAAAGTTTTGTCTTTGTTATGAAAGTATGAGAGGTTATGCATTTGTTTAGTCAAACTGCCTCCGAAAACGTCCACATTTAGATAGAGATCATTCAAGAAAAATATTTTTGTACCCAAACTTGCAAGCTCCCAAAAAGTAAAAAATGCGGTACGGTAGTTTTCTTTCTGGATAATGTGTTGGCCCTGAAAAGGGCCGTTTGGTATGTGTGTTTTTTGAAAACACACGGAAGATATCTTCTACAACCAGTGATGACCACTGTAATGCTGGTGCGGCAGATTTGGGTAAAGGTACCGTACTTGCCTGTCAGAACGCAAGCAGGCATTACCTGTCTTTTGGTGAAGACAACCCCATCTGCCAGCATCAGGTCAGCTTTCCTCGACAAGTATCGTTCGTCCTTCCACGCGCCTCTTCTATCCAGGAGTGTCCAATATTTTCGGTAAATACCCTTTCGGACGGCAGCATTCGTAACAATCGGTCTCTGACCACTGCCAAGCCACTGTTGTCGCGATGTTGTGACACAGGGTTGACAGAAACTGCATCGTAGTCTCTAGGGACTTGGATGCCGATAGTGACGACACTGTTGGGGAGACTGTCATCTGCTACCGTCTTGTCATCGGCATTGCCTCTTTCTTTAAGATCCCATCCATAATGGGTGAACAAACCACGTATTGTATTTTCTTGTTCTAGAGTTACGGCAATACTGAGTACGCGACCCATGTTGTATGTACGAGTTGGTAACTCTACTAACAAGTGACGGTTTATGAATGAAATTTATAGCTTGATGATCCGGACACATTGGCGACATCTCGTCTGGACCGTGCATATGCAAGCTTTCTATTGGTTGAACTATTCATAAGTTTGAAAAGCCCCCCCAATCATCAACAAATGGAATTGGTTATATGATTTCTTGTAAGAAACACCCGCCAAAAGTTTGAAACTTCACTATCAGCCAAAAGATGTGGTTTTTGTCTTTCAGAAAGAGGGTAAGAAGGTACTAGAAAGTCAGATAAAAGGAGGACATCGTCAATTATCCTCTGTGTCGCTATAAGTCAACCATGGGATAATTAGACATACGCAACCTGTGTAGCAAAATTTATAAGAAAAATAAATATATTTGCATACTAACGATCACCAATAAAATGAAGCAAACTTTGTTCAAAGTATTTTTTCACGATGCTGTTCAGTTTGGAATCCTCTCCATGATCGATTTCAAGTTCGCGCATGGTCGCATTATTTATTTGGATGACAATAGTAACACCGTCCGGCGGCAGCCCATTGTTCAGCGTCCATGGGCGCACCAGTGTTTCAAGTTCTGCTTTCAGCAAACAGTAGTCATCACAAATCTTTTAACCAAGACACAATATTTTCGTAAAAACCGGTGAGGGTGTGGCAGATTAGAGGGAAGATGTGGCCAGGAATTATTAGTAAATTTGTAATAAAAGACAGAGTTTGGCGAGTTCAAATGTGTCGTACGTTTGACACATGCGTTATACTGCAGTAACTCAATTTAGAAACATGAAAAGTAATATGCCTCTACGTCGCGATGGTAAACTTCGTATATTCCTACTATGAGGATTAGGGAAACATATTCTAGGTCTTCTATACAGCCACCGACACCGCCGAGGTGTTTCCATGAAAGTCGGCTCCGCCCTAAATTATACAAAGCCAACTTTTTTCGTCCCTCAGACCAAATTTTGTTGGAGACTACCATGTGTATATGTGGGTTCCCTGACACACTATAGGCAATTTCAGTGATGTGTGTCAGCTGAGAAGCTATGATTCTTTCCCATTCATCGCAGGATAATAAATAAAAATATTGGGGGATACGCAACGTGCCTCCCTACAAAATGCTTTAGCTAGAATTTTAAATAATTCTGTCGTTGAAACAGTGTTTCAAGTTCTGCTTTCAAACTTTACCGCTAAGAAAGCATGAGCATAAAATTTCTCTACTATCCATGGAGACTGAACCAAAACTACATCTTGCTATATATTCTTTTCGATGTGTACACTCCACGTCTTTCACGTCACAACAGCTGAACGACACGCAATAATTGTTATCACTGCATATCATATGATAGTAGCATACAGGCGTGGTTCAAACTTCGATATCACTAACCACATACTTGAATTGGAAATATAGCTTGTCTAGCATGCAGTTTCGCCCATGTCCACGGTCCCTCCACACTTAGCTGTGGGTCCATAGCTGTGGTGTTTTCAGACGGGATTCCTGCCTTTCAAGGGCTGGTTTTGACTTTTACGATTTTAACGCCGGCGTTAAAATCATAAAAGTCAAAACCACAGCTATGGACCCACAGCTACCTCCACACTGTGCTATGTGTTTTTGTTTGTTTTTTCATGTGGCTTTGTGCCATACGTGGATGTTTCCACAATTTCAGTAGACGCTCGCACACAATGGGCTAACAGTTGTCTTCCCTGGGCTACCAATCTTATTATGTAGTACCAGCGAAACTTTGACCGCTAAAGACAACAAAAAGAATTTTCAAGCCTGTGTACGCATGCATTGAGGTAGCTGTGGAAATATGGCGGGGAAAGTTGCGTCTATCTGATGAGGGTCTTTACAAGGTCGACGGTATCGACACTACCCAGTCGCATGATTGACCTTTCGATGACCCTCATAAGGGCAGCCGTCCTCGTCGCTTCGCGTCCACCGCTGCACAAGCATTCATGTGTCTGGTGTTTGCCCGGGTAGTCAGCAGCGGCCGAGCCAAACTGCAGCCAAACATTCACGACACATAAATAAAATGTACAGCAGTATGATGAGGTACAATACAATAATTGTGAATAAGTGTCAAAAAGTGTGAATAACGCACATATGAAGACTTGAAGACATGGCGACACCAGCATTTAGGTAGCTTACTCATTTGAACCAATGTCCTCGAAAACCTCCCTAAGAAACGCAATTCTGCTACTCTGCGACTTCAGGCTGTACAGCGGTCACATTGACAGAAATGTGTTTTCTACTTTTCGTATCATGCTCAAGCAATAGCAAATATTTTTGAGCACCATAAACGTCTGACTTGTACATTTCCGAATTCTCTTGTAGAGATGACTTCAAAATCACTGTAAATTGGTCCTTCAAAACGCGTCAAGACACAACCGCGGCCATCAATGATTTGGAACGTTGTAGTTAATGATGTGCAATAAATGAAAGATAAGTATCATAATCACGAGAAGGTGGCAGGATTGATTTTTAGAAATGTCGTCTCCATAATACTATTTGGCGTGGTTTGTCCATGTCAAGCATGTACATGCATCGACAACACACTGTGCTCATGCGGCCACTAAGAAATGTTTTTCACTTTACAAAACCGCGCCGCTCATGATTTTTCATGGTGTCAAGTACACATTCTTTCTTTCCGTTCTGTAAATTGAAACTTGCAAAAGCACGATCAGCATAAGCTGTGAAAGGTCGTAGCAGGTATATGTATACATTCATTGTACCGTAGTCTCTGATCGTGTAAAACTGCCGTTCTAGAGTGAGATCACCGCTCGAAATGCGCTCAAGGTTGTTCAAAGAAGCTTATACGCGTACAGCTATAGCCGGTCTGAGCTTATTTGGGCGCAAACAGATTACGCAAATAAACTACCAACGCTCTGGACCGCTACTTACATACTCATTATACATGACCACACCCGATCAACACCCACACAAATTTTGCGTAAGCTGGATCCCGGGTCCCACCGCAGCGGGCTTTAACCCATGAGCGTTCTTGTGCAAAATATAATGCTATTCCGTCTGACTTTTTCACAAAGAGGTCATACACCACCCAAGATTAAGGTAACCAAGAAAAACAATCGCAATCATACCAATCCATAATCCAATAACACTAGGTCAGAATTTGTAAGACAATAGTTGTAAACATAGACACAAAACAGCACAGAACAGACAGTAAATAGACG
>LD346775.1:198596-213963 GCA_001465055.1 Ptychodera flava | reverse complement strand
AAAATGTGTCCTCCAAATTCAACAAATATGTTGTCAATGAGGAAATCAAGCATACTGATAATGTCTTTCTCGGTATAAAACACTTTAGCGTTAGTAATATTTTTAAAAAATATGCAGACTTATACCCTAATACCACATATTTGTAACGGCGTGAACCGTTTTTGTAGAAAAATGCTTTGTTGATGATGTTTTTCAAGTGTTCTTTCAATTTATCATGTGGTATTGTGGTATACATTGGGAAAAATCGAAAGTTTTAATAGATGTTATTTTTGAAACAGATCTTGATTTCAAATTTTCCAAGAGTTCCTTCGAATTTTTTAATATCCACATTTGATTTATACCACTCCAAAGAAAGACAACATAAGTGTGCCTGAAGTCCCCGTTTAACAGTACAAAGAACAGAAGTCAGTATCGTCGATAACTCTGCTGTTGAACATTTTGAAGATCCTGCGATAAACCTAGCTTTAACACGATTGGAACTAAATTGGGATAATTGGATTGGCAACATTTCTCAAGAATTTTAGAAATTTGTCTAATATTACACCATATTTGCTTACCATCTTTAAAATTTTATTCAAAATTTACGATGCTGTTGAAATGTTATGAGTAAGAATCAGTGCATGATAGTATCTAATGCAATATTGTTCAAAACATATGAACAATATTTATATTTGAATGAAAATATGAGAGTTTGTCTGTAGTTTCTTCATTACTGAAACACTTGTAATAATCTCAATTTGTCACTTTTCCTCGACCAAAATGAAGCTTTTCGATTGATTTACAGTTAAGTCAGTCAGGGTCATTTAAAATGTGCCCTTACTCAATTTAATGTTTATGAAGCCATAAATTCACGAAAAAGTCAGGGGCATTTCAAAAGTGCCCTGACTCAAAAGTCGTTAAGTAGAGAAATTTTTAGCATTTTGTCTCATTTCTTTAGTACATTTACACAAAAATGAACCTTTTTTCATGAAAATGAATCCGGAGAAAGAGGTATGCAATAATCGTTGTGTTTTCGTTGTTTTGCTCGATGAGAACAATATTTCAAATTTTTGCACTATTCTATGACTTTGTAAAATTTCGGCTGTAAAAATTTCGATTTCGTTACATTTTCCTAATAATTACTGTCATCCAATTTTCCCAAATTAGTTCCAATTGTGTTCTTTGTAAGGTCTTTTGTGGAGCTTTGGTATCCAGTATAAGCTAGGCAACTTATTATGGTCATCCTTTGTTGCAATATTAAAATTATCCATGAATGACTTATGGTTTGCCAAAATCCCAGATTTGTTGAACATTGATTGTCTGTAAGTGGAGTTGGTGGAGGTCTTAGCTACACCAAGTTCGTCTATAAGACTATGTTCGAAAACTGCTTCGATAAACTAACAACTCTGATCTTTTGCCCTCTTTTGTCAAGTGGATAGTCTGCATGGACTGTTAAACTTTATTTATGGCGTTTATGCGACCAAAAATATGAGTTTTAGCATTCGTAGGTTAGGTCTGCACTTTCGTAAGTTAGGTTGTGTGGATTCAAAGTTAAGTAGAGAGGTTGTGAAGATAGCTAGATAAGATCTTACGTTTGGAAGCGAGGATTCAAAGATTGACAAAGGTTGACAGTATAGGAAGTTAAGGTTGTGAGTGAGCTGGGTAAAGCCTTAGTTCGGTTGCTCCCTGGTCATTTCGAATTTCATGTGCCATGCCTCCTGGGATTTCGAAGTTTCACGTTCTTGCTTTTAAACAAACATCTAGAGGGGCATTGTCATTCACGTGCGCACGAACATTATGTTCGGATTTGAATTGCCCCTTAGAATAGTAATCACAGAGCTGTGCACACACTTTTAGTCCAATGTATTCGCTAAGAGGGCATTATGTGAACCAGTTATAATTATCATTATCAAGATGAGAGATGAAGACCACTCTCTGGGTGCTAGCACGTCAGTATTTCGCAAGACAACAATGTGATTGATTTTAACTCACGTAAAATCTGTAGTCGCTGCAGTTTAAGCTGCTTTTCAGTTCGCAGAGTGCTGTTAATCAACGTTAGATCCATCGCCAGTTGTATCAATTTGTGGTTTACTTACAATATCAAAATTTACCATCCAATCTTGGGAGTGATATTATGAATCACAGGTAAATTCAGGCACTTGCTCGTGTATCGCAGCGGCCGTATATTATGACTCGTTAGTCGAAAATTATCCCAATCTTAGTTGTCGCAATCGTCATCAATGTTTGAAAATGTTCTGTAGTCACAGTTAGGTAAGCATTTTTATAAAAGTTGCTTTTGATTTCAAGCGATTAGCGGGAAAATGGTAAAAGATACAGGTAATGGGACACAGGGACATAATTTATCGTCACTGAAAGTGTTTTGGAAGTGAATGTCCAGATATTTTGGAGAGACATGTATTATTCTTCGGTTGATTTTGATTGCAAAAGCTTTAATTATTTGTATTTTATTTCAAATGCCCCTCGCAAAAAATGTGTAAATCTGTACAGAGAGATAGAAAAAATAATCATAAGTGAATAATTATTAATATGTAGTAGTCTCAAGAAGAAACTCTTCTTGCAATTTAAAAGATCTATACACAAACAAAGACAATTTGTACTGAACAGTTTGATTTTTTGAAGATTAAAAAGCAATAATTGTACCATGAGTGGGATACAATCGAAATTTTTCTCGTATCAATTCTATTCTATGTTGCTGAAACAAAGGGAAAAACAATGCAAAATGACACTCATCCTACAGCATTTCAAAACATATTCTCTTACAAAAAGTACATTGTATTTGCACAACTGGAACGACTGGTTTACTGTGAAGACCTGTTTCAATTGACAAAATATGGTTCGAGGTACGAAGTTTTGCCAAGTTGGATTTAAATTAAATAATAGTAATTGAAGATAAGTACATTTCAGGTTCTTTGTAGAGATTTGAATTTCACATATGTACAAAGTCTACGATATTGATCTACACTAGTTGACCATTCTTGTCTGTACCAGTCTTCAAGTCTTCTTTGAAACAATAATATAACGTTTTTTATCACCAATCTGCTGTGCAATCCACACAGTACCGAAGCCATATTTGTAACGTAAATTATTTACCCTAGTTACTCACGTTATCCTTCCATAAGATAACAAGCTTTTGGGCAACGCGCATCACCCATTTCTAAAAGTTTCAACCAATAAAAAAGACAGCGGTTCATATAAATACATGACAGCGGAATCTGCCACAATCAATCAGCGTTTTCATTTGTATTGACTCAGATTAAAAATGACAAAATTCAAGCTGAACCCTTTCTATATCAGGAGAGCATACATTTCCCAAGATTTTAGCCCCATAATAAATTACAGGTACAACTGAAGTGTCAAACAACTTCAACGCTTCCCTTGAAGGGAGACCACCCAATTTCTTTATAACTATTTTTATTTGGTGCAATGCTTTTTTCCCTTCGTGACCAGTTGATGTTTTGCAGGTGACCAAGACAGCCTTGATCACAATGAAATCCCTAGATAATTGTACTGTTTTACTGTTTTAACCGCCGCCGAATTATAGTTCCATAGTTCATAACTTTATAGAATGCCAATGTTTCTAAAAACACTGAATTTTGTTTTCTCGAGATTGACAGACATACACAAATGCTTAGAGAAACATTAAAGGTGGTTTAGCTTTCTTTGCAATTTTATGGGTAAATCGGCCACATTGGCACATCATCAGCATACTTCAACTTTCCTATGTTAGGAATGTCGTTGTTTACAAAATATCAATGCTACAATCTTTATCCATATATGAAGCTAATTTGTTCACAAATAAGAAAAATAAAAAGGGGCACAGCATGCATCCTTGCCTTGTGCCTACAGTACAATCAAAATATTCTGTTAAGCCACCATTACATTAAACACATGATTGTAAGTTATCGTACTTTTAAAACTCTACCGTGTAACCCCTACGAAATAAGTCTATGCCACAGATAACTATGGTTTACTCTGTCGAAGGTTTTGGAAACGTCGGTGATTACATAGTAAATCCTTCCTTTCTTTTCCGAAAGATATTTCTGAACAAACGAATGAAGGGAAAAATGTTGTCAATAGTACTATAGTGTTTACAAAAACCATCTTGCGCTTCGACAATGATACAAGAGTTATCTACCCATCTGACAAGCCTATTACTTATAATTTTGGTGAATACTTCACTCATTGTTGAGGGCAAAGAAATCCCCCTGAAATTATTTACATCAGATACTGACCCTTTTTATGTAACCCTTATCACCCACAACAGCTCTGTGGAAAGGCTCCTTTTCTCAAACGAGTTTGAATAAATCACGCAAAACAATTATGGATTACATCACCACCATTCTGAAATATTTCACTAACAAGTCCATCTGGACCAGGTGACTTGATCTTTTCACATGTCTGATACAATCAACAACTTCTTGAACTATTATTTCCTAATTTACCGGGATTGGAGTGCCATATTGACACTGTTCACAATTTAAATCATGATTTTCCAAATTCTCTGAAAATTTTACAATTAAAATCGCTATCAACAGAAATTTAGCTGAGCATTTAATAATTCCTTAAAAATTCCTTGAAATGAGATAGCATTATACAAACGGAATGTTGTTATTATAAGTTATTGACTTTCCCGTCTAAATCCGTTTTACAATACTCCAAAAGTTGGAGGATCATTCACTCTCTAGTAAGATATTACTTGTTTCGTCTTGTAATCTTTACATTTAACGTTACACTTTTTTAAAATTTATTTCTACAATCTATATAATATTGCAGACCATCCACATTGTTTGAAGCTCGAATTTATTGAAATACTTAAATTTTCTTTTTCTACATTTGTGACATTCGTCTTCCATTAGGGTTTTATAGTCTCTCTATAGGACTTACTGTCTAATTTTGTGCAAATTTTCATTTTTTTTGTTGCTCTTCGAAGGACATTACCCAAATGCCTACCGCATTGTTGCTGTCATTGTGTTAACTGAATACAAACAATTATCAACCCCTTTCTATGAGACATCATCATGTTAATAGCTAATAAATTCAGGCGAAAGATTTTGCTTTCACCTATTATATTTTTTCATGCGTTAAGATCAATTAGCAAACACTTTCCATCTTACCATTTACAATATCACTGTACAGTAAAATGGAATAGTCAGACAAATCATTGCAGCCCTTAGTAAAGTCACTGATTTATTCAAATAATTAGGGGCAACTATTATAGTCAACTACACTTGCACTGTTATTTATGCAACTGGTGAAATCACCATCTCTGTCACTTTGAAAACATCCATTCAGAAAATGTAAGTACGAATGGCAACAAAAATCAAATAAAGTTAGGCCGAAATTATTTATAGTACTATCTCGAGACTTTCTATTTATAGAGAAATGGTCAATCTCATAATCGAGGTGATGTATTTCATTCTCTTTTGATGATTCTACAGAGTAATCACATGAGTTACCCCATCTAGCGTTAAAGTCACCCTCTAGTATGAAATTGGGAATGAGAAACTTTGTTTTAAGCTCTGTAATATAATTTTCTGAACGGACAATAGTGTTAGATTCATCATTGTAAGTCGATGCGCCCTCAGAGGGTACATATACACATCCAAAAATGACGTCATTTGATGTATGGAATGATTTTTTTTAAGCTGAAGAAATACTGCATCATAAAAATCACCATGATCTCTTGTAATATAATTGTTTCCGTTATGTAACACAAATACACAAATTTCATCAGAGTACCTACCACTTTTACGGACGGTTTCTAACATTGGAATAAAACACAATTGGAACTATTTTGTGATTATAAGATGAACAGTGAAAGTCACAGAATCTGCTCTCTAAGAGAGGGTTTACTCAAAGCATTTAGTAATTATCAATTTTTCTAGTGAAAATATCAAAACTGTAATTATCGAACTAAATGTTAAAGTAGTATAAAGAAAATTGTAGTATTTAAAGCCATCTGCTATCCAAAAATTGTAAATTTATCATTTTTTACAATTTTTTAAGGATATTTCATCTCACTGATACACATTCTTGAAAATGTCAAGATTAAAGGTCAAAACTTGATGATTGCTGTATTGTTTAGAGGACCTGGATGCATTTGGAGGTTTCGGGATCATATCTGATTGGTTCTTTACTTTTTCAAACAATGTTTAGGGGTCATATCTAAGTGGTCCCTCAAAAAGATTGAGGGACACATCAGGGAGGTCCCCGAAAGTTTCAAGGACTCATGTGGGTGGTCCCTCAAAGTTTCAAGCTCACATTAGGATAGTCCTTGAAAGATTCAGGGACACCTCAGGTTGGTCCCTGAAAGTTTCAAGGACTCATCTGGGTGGTCCCTGAATGTTTCAAGGACTCATCCGGGTGTTCCTTGAAAGTTTCAAGGTCACATCAGAGTGGTCTCTAAAAGATCCAGGGACATATCAGGGTGGTCCCTGAATGCTTCAAGGACTCGTCCTGGCGGTCTTTGAAAGTTTCACGGTCACATTAGGATAGCCCTCGAAAGGTTCAGGGACACCTCAATTGGTCCCTGAAAGATTCAAGGACTCATAGACTTAGTCATGTTCACGCTACGATCACAGTTGCTGACATCATTGTCGAGATCGGGAACAACACTGTCACTCCACAAACGACCTTGGTAACATACATCAAATTCATCGGCGATATCCAGTATTCCGTTGCTTTCCATGTAGTCCTGTCATTAAATAATTGGGGTAATGGACGTCCTACATTCAGAATCGGTAACCTTTCCCGACGAAGGAATAAGTGCAGTGGACAAAATTCATTCGAACGCATCATTGACTACATCTCCAAATTAATCATGAAGACTGTGACATACAACCACAGTATTTTAAACGGTGGGAAAACTTTACAGCATAAAAGAGCAACATGTACCTTACCCGGGACCCTACACAATTGCGCGATGCGCCCTAGGTGTCCCTATAGATTAAAATGGAATATGCCATCATGCAAATTGTTTACTGTTAAGACCAGCGTCGCGTCGGCTTGCGACAGCATACTTCAACAAGCGAGTACATTGCCATTAATCGTCAAGACGCTCGTTTAAATCGACTGAATGTTCAGCCACTGCCCATTTCATCACATTTATGCCAGGGAGAACATGCCTTGTAGATCTAGTCGCGTGATTAATACGCAAAGATGTGTTTCGGCGCCGGCCGACCAGTCACACATTGGAGCCATGAGGACGCCGGGTTAAGCCATTACATAATCTTAACTGCTGAATATTGACGCTTATGTGCAGGAAGTTGGACCAAATCCTTCCAATGATTCCTCTGCCTGTCAGCTTTACCAAGTAATGCTTGTGAATGCACAAGCTGTTGAGCGAAGGTCACATCAGGATAGTCCTTGAAAGATTCAGGGTCTCATCTGGGTGGTCCCTGAAAGTTTCAAGGACTCATCTGGGTGGTCCCTGAAAGTTTCAAGGTCACACCAGGATAGTCCTTGAAAGATTTAGGGTCACATCTGGGTGGTCCCTAAAAGTTTCAAGGACTCATTTGGGTGGTCCCTGAAAGTTTCAAGGTCAAGTCAGTGTGATCACTAAAAGATTAAGGGTCTCCTCGGAGTGGTCCCTGAAAGCTGCAAAGACATCTCTGCACAGTCCTTAAAATTCCAGACAAAAACTGTCGGTTCCTGCCGTTAATATTTTAAGGTTTCAAAAGACAGATGATATTGATTACATTTCTTTGCATCTACCAAAAATAGTTCATTTTTAATAGAAGGGCTGAAATAATTTAGTGATTTTGTAAAATTTTCCAGCATTAATTAGCACACTCACAAGAAAAGGGTAGTTTAATCACATTTACCAGGTCTCATTTCCTTGTATATGAAAAAAAATAAATGTACAAGACGTTTTATTAACATCTACTAAATCATTTGAAAGAGAAATCACCAAAAAAACATACACTACAGCAGAACTGATTTGGGTAGAGGTAGAAGGCCATTTTCCCATCGAAAATTTAAAATTTTATCATGCATCGTTTGGTGTGAACAGTAAATGCCTACAAATCAACCTTGGAAAAAGAATTTGTACTTTGACTTAAACTAAACAAAATTGACAAATCAGTTACGTTTAATGGGTTCTCCTTTCCTGAGCGTGCGAAAAGCTAGACAAAAATGTAAAATTTGTTCGAGATGTATTTGATGATTGTGCAATTATCAATAATTTATGAAATTTGTCCCCGCCTTCAAACAAAAACACTGTTAGATTGATGATTTTAAATAGATTATAACAAAATGCTCAAGATCTTATAATCACAAAATAGTTCCAAATGTGTTATAAGCTTTATGCGTAGGTGCAGCCCAATTTGTGAAATCACTAGTTGTCTTAGCCCGAGTCTAGCAAATACTGACAATACAAAATGTGGAAAATAAAGCTTTAATTAATAATTTTGAATATGCGACTTTAAACCTCTCGCATTCCGTGTTACTATAGTATGGGAAATATTTCGTTTAATACAGATACCTTGTTTTTCTCTCTGAAAATTATGTAGTAACTGGGCCTAGCCACACCTCTATATGCCCACCAGATTGTTAGTTTCAGCATTGTGTTTGTACTTTTTACCGTCAATAACTAGTTTATCGTAACTTAAATATGATTGTTTTTCTTCTTTTCGCGCTTTCATCATGAACGGAATCAAGTTCTTTCTTGTGCGTCAAACTGTAGGCGGAAAGTCTTCCTTAATGATAAGACCCGATTATGTAGTCAAGATCTGACGCGCGAGTTGTAGAATTCTCGTACGAGCATTCCAGCCTTGGGTCTAAACTCGAGTCGATGAGCTCTCTCTATTTGTATTTTACGCAGGAGTTCTTCGTCAGATACATGCAGCTTTGACTTTAAGACTTCGCGTACAGCCATTTCGCACTCTTCCCAAGTTTCATTTTGCAGCTCCTGAATGCCGCGAAATATCAAATTTTTCCGACAGGTCTGTGAACGAAGAACGACTGCTTCTCTTTCCGACACTTCGATCCTTTCTGTTAACTTTTATTTTCTCTTTCCAGCTCTTTCTGTGTTTCTGTTTATTTCCAACAGTTTTTGTAACTTTCTTCAAGTCTTTCATGTCCACCTGTATTGCCTTTAAAATTGGTAGAACTAATTGCGCACCTTCTTCTTCTTCTTCTTGTAGAAGAATATAATTACTTCATGCTTAATTCAAACATAGGTGCTTTCAAAAACATCTGGTGTATTAATGATATCATTGCTTCCGTAGACATTGATGGAATTATTACTATTGATTCAATTTTGTTGTGAACACTTCTTTCTTTAGTGTGCTTTCACCTCTCAGCACACTTTCTATTTTACCAAAACCTAACTCGTCCTAGGCAACGTACTCCTCACGAAATGACAGGGGTAGTCAGTTGAGAAAAGTCTTGCTTGGCATGTCCCTTTCTCATTGGCGGTTAGGCGGCTTTTTTCTGCAAGATGTAAGGTGTTCTTGTCCTAATTCTTTGCAAATTTCTGTCGCTTCTTCTTGTTTCGAAAGTTTGTTTTTGCCTTCTCCTATTCATTGGAGATTTTTCATGCACCTCGCATCTTGCCTTTTGCCATTAACAAATTTGTGCTTTTTTCAGATTTAATTGGTTTCCTTTCCCATGTTACAAGTGATATAGCTACCTGTTTGCCTTTTCACCAGTTCTCTCCGTCTCGGTCCAGCATCAGTGTCATAGCCATTTTGCAGTTTTTTGCTGATTTTTTATAGTCCAACTTTGCTTTGTATATTCAGTAATTGACCAGCATTTGCCATAATGCATTTGTCAGATTTCATTTTTGCTTTTCTTCTCGAAATTTGAATTGATTTGATATGTACTTTTCTGTACAGGAGTTTTATTTTAGTAATAAACGTTCATTTGAAAAATCAAAATCTTCTTTGTCTTCTTCTTCTTCGATGTTGACCAAGTCCCCACTTGTCGAAAGTTTCCTTTGTCGTGTCTGACGAGGGTCTGGGATCAGTTCCACGTCATCAGAGAGTTGTAAAAGGCGAGGGACATACGTTGTGACTGCAACATCCACAGTTTTGTCTATGAATTTTGTTAACCTTAATGCGGCAAATATGCGGGTTACGTAACTGGTATGTCATCCATACAACGAATTCAATTCTTCATAGTTCCCCGCTACATCGAAATAATTTTCATATGCCAACCTACCGCTAGTTTGTAACCAGTTCTGATATTGCCAAATACCATACACTAACGTAAATGTCCCAGTAGTAAGAAAACCAATCACAAATATAGTACAGAAGAGTCGACACAGCAGCTCGTTGTATAAATGACCACTTCGTGGACGGTGTGTACGGTTCAACTGACACGTCTTTCCATTTTTTCTTGGTGCAGAAACCTGCCAATTGGGATCCTCCATACCATAATACCAATACCCATGTTCTTGTCCCTCTCACTGGAGCTTCTTATAAGACAAATTGGAGGTTTACTGGGTTTGTTTGACTGATTAAACTCATTTTGAAGATGGAGTGATGAAAAAGTGCTGCTCACTCTCGGGCGACACATGACCGACCGCAACACCTTAAATGATATTATGAATGCTCGTGATTAAGTGTTGATATAAGAAACTTGAAAGGGTCTCAAAAACTGGTTGCAGAAACTTGATTTATATTAAAAAATTGACGGATCAGCGGGAGATTAAAACACTTGTAAGGAAGCGGAGGATACAAACTGCACCAAGAAGGCAGATATGAATTGAAAACACTCTGTTTTTCATCATATATTACACTTGGGTGTAAATTTAAACTTTTGCCACATGTTTACAACTTCATTGTAATTGTTATGATCATCATCATGAACAATATTCACAACAGATTAATTCTTAAGGCCATAATGTATACAAAGTATGCATTCAGCTGAAATAAAAATATGAAATTTCTTCGACTGCTGTCATTTTCTAACCACTCTATATAGAAAGTGTAACTGCCTTTGATGAAGTCCATCTAGCTATATATGCCAAAATGCGAAAGCTCATTAGCGAAAACGCAAAATGACTTTCAACATTGTTTTTACTGGTATCATCAATGTACATATCATGTTTGGCAAACTTTGATCAGGTAAATCAAGGTAGATATCCCAAATAAGGAAAGTCCAGTAAATATGCAAATTAGAAATTTGCTGGAGTAAAAATGCTTAAAGTGAATATCTCACCTATTTTTTGTATGTCTGAACTTAATCGAATTGCATGAAACAATATTGATTATTTAAAAAAAATCCATAACGTTGTAGTGGCAACTATTTCTATAGTAGTGTATTTCACTGTTAAAATTGTGAAAAAGTCACCCGAAAAACGTCGGCGTTCAGATTCGCCGGTTATTAGACAAATGGCATGACGTCATATGTGGCTAACCTGTAAAAGCAATACCCTGGGAGCAATAGTCAACTCACTGAGTACAAACGTTAAGAAAATTTCAGTTAGTTCGATGATAAAAAGATGCGCGGTTTGGAGCTGCAACAAAACAAACCTTGATAGTTTTAGTCTACATTTGTGCTGTTAATTTGGTGTTGACCTAGCGATATTTTCAACCGCTGTGTAATGTTCAGGAATGTCCCGGATATGGAACCGAACCACCAAGGATATTCTATGAATGAGACTCAAGCTTTTCATAATTAGTAGCTGCCTAAACTACTACTACGTTATAACGCCTAAAATGTTACAGCTGTAAATCTGTTCGACGCCGGATGTGACCGTCTATAGCCAGAACATGATGCGTATTGAAAGGGGTTGAATCAGGCTCGCCACCTCAGTTAAGAAATTGAATTGTGTACAGTTTTCACTTTTTTCCAGGCTTTGTATACAGTCGTTTAGGCCTGCTATTCACATCATTGATTGTAAAACTATAGTAAGTTAAATTTACAGAACCAAGCAAGGCAAGTTCACCGTTTAGCAAGGTCCAGTGTGCAGCATGCAGCAGGGCCCCAAGGAGCCCGACAAAACAACAGGCAATAGTCAATCAACATTCCGATGGACTGCATCCTGTCAGTTTCAGGGTTGGGAACCTCTTCAGTTTGTATGCTTGGGTAAACAATAAAAAGCGTTCTAAGCTCACATCATGCACTGAAATGTCCTGGCTCTTCAATTAGAAATGTCAACGATGGGATTAGCCAATTTATCGGCGATAAATCAAAACGTGGGTTGGCGGCGATATTGGCTCCGAAAATGTGCGTGTGTTGGTGTCTGACTAGACTTACCCCAAGTTTGTGGGCATATAAATATCAAAACAGAATGAATTGAATTAAATCAATTGATTCTCACGTTTATGGCGATGTGACATTGAAGCAATTCACACTAGTAGGCTCATGTTTCGGTTTGGCGCGGGGGATGTTAACGCGATGGCCTGCACCAGCTGTAACTAGTTCCGCGCGCCGAGACTAAAAAGCCAAGCGATCGGGGTCCGCCTGGCATCTCGGGTGCTTTCATTTACGTACTGCAGGAAAGCATAGGATGAATTCCGCTGGCAGTAAGGCCTGATAACAGTAATATCCTTGTCTAATAACTTTCGTAGAGAATAGGACAGGTAGGTCTAGATTTCTTGTGGACTGTTTGCGTTGACCTACTCGACTAGCAGCCGGCTGGTCTAGGAAGTCGTTCACATTGAGGTACAAAATCTACGCTAACATTATTTCCGATGGTATCATTTTCAACAGTAACACTAGACTCTCCGTCACTGGCTACCCTCTAAATCAATCATTCTAAACAGAATCTCGTGGTGATTTTCACTTTCCAAATTATAGACAGAACTTGAGATAGATGCCATTCTGCATTTGTGTGTATAGCTTCTCCGTTCTACACTCACTAGAACGCCTCTTATGACGTCATAGAAATGGAAGCTTCCTCATGGAGGTTTTTCATCAAGCTCCGAACATTTTTCATTATCACAATTATTTGTCAATGGCAAAAAAGCAAAAAAGAACACTACCATTTAGCTTAGAGATATTATTACTATTTATTGACAAAAAATTAAAAAAGTTTCCTAGGTGAGATAAACTCTTTTATGACTTTGAATAATGTTGTGTCATAATATCTTGAATGTACATAGCAAGTTTCGTAAACTTTGTTCAAGCCAGTCATGATATATATGCTTAATTAAGAAAGTTAACTTAAGGTGTAGTACTACGAATTACGTCAAAATTAAGTTGTGGTGTCATTTTCTTGAAACTTTGCACAAATATTCTTGGAAGTTGTGCAAGTGCAAAAATGAAATAAAAAATGGGGGTCACCACGCTCGTTTCCATGGAAACGGACGTTAAAATGACGTCGTTAGAAATAAATAAAAATGATATAATTCACTTAAACTAAAGAAAGCAATTATAAAAAGCTTAGCAAATGAGTTAATTCTAATAAATACCAAGACTTTAGATCCATATCTATCGAATGTATAGTATTCATGATGTTCGTAAAGAAATTTTTACATAAGTATCAATTACAAAATGACGATATCGAAATTATATCACTACATAATTTTCGAACTTCCTTCCTGTCGCTTTGAATGGTGTCATTTTGACCAAACTTGCCGAATAAAATCCTGACATAATACCATTTAGTTTACACTTTAAAAAAAAGGGTGTCACCACGCTACTTTTTACAATATCTCCAGGTGAATGGGTAATATGCGCCATGTAAATAGGAGAAAAATGTTAATTTTTCGCTCATATTGAATAAAAACCAGCTTCATAGGGGTCAAAATATGACACGGTTATAGGTCACATATATTGACTGGGTCAAAAACTTCATGTAAAGCGCAATTTCAACAATGAGAGATGATGTTAAATACATGCGCTACAAAGTAACCCATTTGCGACAGGCTGGAGTTAAATCTGCGCAGAAACGTTCGAAAGCGTGTGCGCGTCCGAATTCGTCGCCCTTTTTAACATGTAAATTAGAAACTGGCCGAATTGAAAATGCTGAATGACTTTCAAAAGTGTTGTATCATAGTATCTGTAATGTACAAAGCAAGTTTCGCCAACTTTGGTGGAGTCAATCAAAATACATATCCGTAATAAAAAGATTCATCAAATATGCAAATTAGATTTGGCTAAAGTAAAAATGTTTGATGGATTTTCGTTTATGTTATATAATAGTATCTTTCATGTACGTATAAAGTTTCTCCTAATTAGGAAATTTCATTAAATATGCAAAATGGGAATTGGCTAAAGTAAATATGCTTAATTACTTTGAATAAAGTTGTATCAATGTATCTTTAATGTACATAGCAAGTTTCGTCAATTTTGGTGAATTAAATTCATATGATACCTAATCAGGAAAGTTCACTAAATATACAAAATTATCGCAATCATACCAATTCATGATTCAATAACACTAGGTCAGAATTTGTAAGACAATAGTTGTAAACATAGACACAAAACAGCACAGAAAAGACAGTAAATAGACGGTACACAAACAAAGTCAAATTCATGAAAGAAAGATATATTGACCTCTGGCCAAAAGACGAAGAAGTGATGTCAGGTGTTTCGAGAATAGTAAGCGCATCCTGCCCCACATGTGGCACCCGCCATATATCAATCTGTAAGTCAGATAGGATACTATCGCGAAAATGAATTAATGGTCATGACAAATAATTCATTTTCACGCTGGTTTCATTTAATTTTGTCTGAACCGGGGTCGAATATATGCATGGTAACCCATTCATTCAGTATCTTTCAACATGTCAAACAATATACGTAGTATCTCATATCAAACAGAATTCATGAAAAATTGACGACTTTGTCCCTTTAACTCGACACTTCAAAGTGCTTCACGCGTCAATTAGATATTTATGAGATCAATATCTGTAGCAGGTTTCACCATATTTGGTACATAATTTTAGAGTTGTATCACTAAATACAAAGTTTATCAAATATGCAAATGAACCCTTAATTAGGTTAACACTAATAAATGTTTCAAAACACAGTCAGACATGTGTGGGATCAGTACCTACAGCAGATTTCATTAAATTTAGTGCAGTTATATCACTATTTGCAAATCCTAATTAAATGTACGAATGAGCTATTCACTAACTTGACAGTGACCAGTGCTTCATACGACAATTATATATCGATCAGATCAATATCAGTAGTAGATTTCACCAAATTTGGTGCTAGAATTCCATAGTTATATCACTACTTTTTTTGAGGGCGCTGTTCATATAGCGACCTACGACAGCGTTTCGTGTCTGGTTAATCCCTAGTTTTTATCGTTGTTTTTCCTGTTTTGATGTGTGTATTGTTTGCAATCGTCTTCAGCAATGTATGCAGATGTCGCTGGTCGTTTCCTGCTTCTGTTTTTACTGGCATTAGAGAGTTTCAGCTATTTTGCAGCTGGCCTGCACTATCACAGTGGACAACCTTCAGTCTT
>LD346775.1:183753-198564 GCA_001465055.1 Ptychodera flava | reverse complement strand
AACTCTTCCAAAGTCGTGCATCTCAGGGTAGAAACAGTAATTTCAAACCAAAGAAACGAGGTAAGAGAGGAGGAGTACGTCTGCGGCTGAAGAAACAGGGAATAAAGCGCATGCCGCTTCCGACCATTGTTCTCTCGAACGTACGATCTCTGAAAGGAAAGGTCGACGAACTCCAAGCGAACGTCCGTTTCCAGCATGAGTACAGAAATGCTGGTATACTAGCCTTTACAGAAACGTGGCTGGACGACACTATTCCTGATTCAGAACTATTTCTTGACGGGTTTGACTATCCAGTCCGCCTTGACCGTAACAAAGAAACAACAGGTAAAGTCCTAGGAGGAGGAGTGTGTTTTTATGTGAACCAGCGCTGGTGCAAGACTGTTGTTATCGGGGAAAAAGTATGTACCTGTGACATCGATCTCTTGACAGTCTCCCTCCGTCCTTTCTACTTACCTCGTGAGTTTCAACAACAGTTTGTTACTGTAGTTTATATCCACCCAAAAGCCAATGTAATCAAGGCTGCTGATACAATATTTAACGTTACCCAGAAACTGCAGACAATTTCACCTGATGCGCCAAATTTCATCCTTGGCGACTTCAACCAATGTTCTCTCAAAAAGACCTTACATAATTTTCATCAGTATGTTACCTGTTCAACACGCCACAATAAGATCTTAGATTGGTGCTACGGATCGATCCCAGGAGCTTACAAATCTTGTAGAAAGCCACCTCTCGGTTCTGCTGACCACAATACAGTGTACTTAGTACCAGTCTACAAATCTGTGCTCAAGAGAGAGAAGTTGCAGACACGACAAGTTCGCGTATGGTCTGAGGACAGTATACAATCTTTACAGAGCTGTTTTGAATGCACAGACTGGGACATGTTTAAGGATACTTGCCACGACATAAATTAACTTACTGATGTTGTTAGTAGTTACATATCCTTTTGCGAGAGTAGCGTAGTACCACAGAAAGTTTGTAAAATTTACCCAAATAATAAACCATGGGTCACTAAATCTCTGAAAATGTTATTAAATAAGAAGAAAAAAATTGTTTAAAGAGGGCAATCTAATTGAATATAGGGATGCTCAGAGAGATTTGAAAATAGAAATCAGGAAAGCCAAGGGTAATTATAAAGACAAAATTGAGAATAAATTAAGCTTAGGGTCTTTGAAATCAGCCTGGGATGGGATAAAAACTATGGCAGGTCTAAAATCCAAGGGGAACAGAGATAATATTAAGTGGGAAAATAAATCTGATAAAGAGTTTGCAGATGCACTAAATAAGTTTTATTTAAGATTTGATGTCCATGATTTTGATCTGGAACAGAGGAGAAATTGGGAAACTGTTGTTACAAATGAGCAGTATTTAATTACATTAGATGATGTGCGCAAGTCCCTGAAAAATACAAAAACTAGAAAAAGCCCTGGCCCAGACAACATTAGCGGTTATATCCTTAAATCATGTGCCAATCAGTTATGTGACATTTTTCATTTTATTTTCCAACGGTCCCTTGATCTCCAGAAAATACCTAACTCGTGGAAACAAGCTACTGTAGTACCTATTCCAAAGAAAGCATCGCCTAAGGTTCTAAATGATTTTAGACCCGTGGCCCTTACATCACTCGTAATGAAATCCTTTGAAAAAATCATCAAACGGTATATTTTAGATAAAACCCAAAATATGTTAGATCCTTTGCAGTTTGCTTACAGAGCAGGTAGAGGAGTGGAAGATGCCTCATTGACCCTCCTTTAGCTTAATTTATAATCACATTGAAGGAAATAAAACACATGCCCGGGTTCTATTTGTTGAATAGATTTTTCATCTGCATTTAATACTGTTCAGCCGCACATCTTAACTGGTAAATTATTGTCTCATTTTAACATTCATCCTAAGATCGTCGGTTGGGTTTTGGATTTCTTAACGGGGAGATCACAGAATGTTCGAGTGAACGGCACTTTTTCTGATGTATGTATCTCATCTACTGGCTCACCGCAAGGTTGTGTACTGTCACCACTTCTGTATATTCTACATACCGATGATTGCAGAAGTCACCATGATGATAGATCTATAATTAAGTTCGCAGATGACTCTGCCATAATCAGTCTACTCCAAAATCATGAAATAAATCATGGGCCAGTGGTTGATGACTTTGTAAAGTGGTGTAAAAGTTCTTTCCTCGAACTTAACATTGATAAGACCAAAGATTTGTGAATAGATTTCAGGAAAGACGCACCATTAGCTGAGGTAACAATTATTAATGGTAAAGACGTGGAAATTGTTGAGAAATACAAATATCTGGGTTCTATGTTGCACAATAAGCTGCGATGGGAGGATAACATTAATATGATCTTATGTAAATGCCAGCAGCGTCTGTTCTTCTTGAGGAAATTGAATTTCTTCAAAGTTGACAGAAGGATGCTTGCGCTTTTTTACAGATCATGTATTGAAAGTGTCTTAAGTTTTTCACTCATTTGCTGGTTCGGAAACCTCACTGTACAGTGCAAGAACAAACTTGGTAGAATAGTAAACATCTGTAGTAAAATAATTGGAGTACAACAAACCAGTCTCAGTACATTGTATAAAAAGCAAGTTTTACACAAAGCCAATTCTATAGTCGGGAATCATCACCACCCACTTAACAAGGAATTCAATATTTTACCATCTCGCCGGCGTTATAGGGTTCCAATAACTAGAACAAATAGATCAAAACATTCGTTCATTCCCACTGCAATTTCTGTACTGAATCAAAACAGAAACGACTAGTCATCTCTGCTTTTAATGTGTACTGACCTTTTTTAAATATTTTATACATGTCTTATCTTTGTAACTTTTTAACTTGTCCGCTGTCGTACAAAGAATTGCCCACGTTTTGGGATAATAAAGAGCTATTGTATTGTACTTTCAAAGTTCACTTAATATGCAAATTAACCTTAATTAACTTTACACTACTAAATGCCTCAAAACACAGTCAGCAATCTCTTGGATCAGTATCTGCAGCAAATTTCATCAAATTAGGTGCAGTTATTTCAGAGTTATGTCTAATTACAAAACTTCATTTAATATGCAAATGAGCGATATATTAACTTCACACTGCCCAATGCTTCTCAGTAAAATAAGATATCTATCAGGTCATATCTGTAGCAGGTTTGATCAAATTTGGTGTAGGAATTTCGGAGTTCTATCAATATTTATAAAAAGTTCATTAAATATGCAAATTGGCAGATAGTTTACATGACACTCACAGTATCTTCAAAATGTTCTGAGATTGTCATCTGTGAAAATTTTCGTGAAATTTGTGCTGTATTTCTTGATATATTTCGACACTGTCATTACTTTCTTAATGAGAAAAAATTAAATAAACAAGAGGTGAACTGAATGTGCTCACGTGTTTTACAAAAAGTTCATTAATAGTAGTAAGCTTAACAGAACAATCTGATATCGGGTATATCACTATATGTAGCAGGTTTCATGAATGTTAGCACTCTACTCTCAGAGTTAAATCACTTATTAAAAAAACTTTATTTAATACGCACATGAGCTGTTTATTAACTTTACACTGCTCAATGCTTCATGGAACAATTAGATATGTATCAGATCAATATATGTAGCACGTTTCATTTAATTTAATGCTTTGCTACTCAGTACAATTTGATATTTATCAGATCAATATCTGTAGCAGGTTTCACCGAATTTGGGTTCCGTAATTTCAAAGTTATATACCTAACTACAAATTTATTTAAAAATGCAAATTGACAATTAATGAACTTCATACTAGTAAACGCTTTATATCACAGATAGATATTCGTCGGGTCAGTACCTGCAGGAGATTTCTTTAAAATGCTATGCATTAATATTGGAGTTATATCACGAATTACAAAACTTCATAAAATATGCAAATGAGGCATTTATTAACTTCATAATACGAAATGCTTTATACCACAGTAAGATATCTGTCGGATCAGTATCTTCAGCAGATTTCATAAAATTTGGTGCAGTTATTTTGGATTATGACTAATTACAGAAATCCCTAAAATATGCAAATAAGCTTTTTATTAACTTGGCACTGCCCAATGGTTCGCAGTAAAATTAGATGTATATTAGATCAATATTTTTTAATGTATCATCAAATTTGGTGCAGGAATTTAAGAGTTCAATAAATATGCAAATGAGCAGATAATCGACATGACACTCATAGTATCACTGTAATATTCTGAAATTGTCATATGCGAAAATTTGCATAAAATTTGTGGAGTATTTCTTGATATATGTCGACACTGTCATTACTATTTCCATAGGGAAACATTAAAAGAAGAAAAATGATATCGAATAGCTTCACTAATATGCAAGCCACACTCAACAGAATCTAATAAGAGCTTACAATTAGCATATGGTACTTGTCTATCAAATCTGACTTGAATTTTTTCAGGCGTGTTTGAGTTCTCGTATACACAAAGACAGAAACACACCACACACACGGGCAGACAGACAGACAGACAGACATCGCTATGACATATGCTCACGTTTGCGAACACTTGAACTAAAACTGATAGTCCATATCTTCAGCCGTTGTGGAATTAAGCCGTTTTGAAATTATCCTGTACACAGACAGACAGACAGACACTATCACACATGCAACACATACGGACATACAGACAGACAGACAGACATCGCTACGACATTAGTTCACGTGTTTGAACTCTTGAGCTGAAAACGGCAACTCCATTCGTTTGCTCATTATAATCCTGGCAAGTGATACAACAAGTAATAACTAGAAAGCATTTGCAAGCAAAAGCGAAGTTCCAGAGACCAGAGCAGCGGAAGAAACAAGAGAATGTGTGACAAAGATAGGTGCAGTGCTTTGGATTTTAATATTCAAGCACGTACCTATAGTTAAGAGCTGATAGCAGTAAACACCATAATACAACTAAAAGCAAGGCATTCCGGGGAATTACAGTACACAGATTACAAATGCCTACATGTACGGTAAAAACGCAACAGATACATACTGGGGCGACAATGCACGGAAATGTATATCAGACAAAATTCTCGCGAGCCAGAGCAATAATTTTCACTCCGCTGATCTACGCAAAAATCAATCGCTTGACGGGTAGCGCTGAGTTGTTGCCGTAAAGAGGCGCGTGGTTTACGACGATGATCAGACGAGAGGAAACATCGGACCTTGGCCGTTGAAATTGAAAACAGAGGGCACATGCATTTTGATTTGATTAAAAGCACAGAATAAAACAATTTTTATTGCTATGTCGCTGTTTTCACAAGATACTGACCGTTTGATCTTGGAAAGTTGAGTTGCTTTTACGTGCAGCCAACGCATGCCGGTGCAGTGACAGACAGTTCATTATGAGTGTCTAGCCCTGCATGGCAGGGCTGTGTTACCGGTGTTAAACGGCCTCGCAGACTGATATAGGAAAAACCGCTGGTGGCTCCTCAGAAATACGGCGGGCAGTTTCTCCGCAAAAACAGCCGATTTTGAATCCAAATTTTGCATTGATCTTCGTTTTCGAGCACACCCACCTCGCCTTCGTACACGATGTGCCCAGCCGCGCTTGTAAACTTCCGGAAAGCCTACTTTTCTCTCTCTATGCGAGCGAAGCGATCGTACCGCCGCCACTGTTATCTCATTAGCATTCTGGCGAAACAGTATAGCGCCATGTACGGCGAGTATTTAGAGCAAAATAAAATCAAAAAGCAAAAAAAAAATAAAGCGTAAGAAAGCTAGAATTATTAATAGCTGAACGCGATATGATAGTTGAGCAATGCAAATTAAAAAATAAATAAATACAAACACAAGAAATGCCCGTAAAACCCGTCCGAGCTGAGCGATGACGTCATAAGCGTGTCGCAAAGCATTCTGGGTAATTAAGGTAAAATTTGTGTGTAGCATGTTCTATGATAGTTATACCGGAAATAGAGAAAGAAAGATAGAAAGAAAGAAAGGAAGAAAGAAAGAAAGAAAGAAAGAAGGAAAGTGAGCAAAAACTAACAGTTCCAGAGCTGGTCTCTGGAACTAACTAGATGTGAACTGAATGTGTTCAAGTAAGGTTTACAACAGGTTCATTACATAGTAGTACGCTTCACAGAACAATCAGATATCTCTCAGATTATTATATGTAACAGGTTTCAACAACTTTCGCACAGTACTGTCGGAGTCAAATAACTAATTACCAAAAAAAATAATATGCAAATGAGTTTTTTTATAAACAGTTAAATCTTGCGGATAAAAATCTGTAGCACGTTTCAACGAGTAATATCAATAATATAAAGTTTATTAGCTATGCAATTGAGCTATTTTTTAATTCGCCGCTGCTCAGTGCATCACAGGACAATTAGACATTTATTAGACCAACATCAGTAGCAGGTTTCACCAAATCTAATGCAATGATTTCAGAGTTATATCACTTATTACAACGTTCAGTATGTATGCAATTAAATTGTCAATTAACTTCACACTTCTAAATGCTTCGCAACACGGTAAGATATCTGTCGGATCAGTACCTGCAGCAGATTTTATCAAATTTTGTGCAGTTATTTCGGAGCTATATGACTAATTACGAAGCTTCATTAGATATGCAAATGAGCTCTTTTTCAGCTTGTCACTGCCTAATGCCCTCAGTAAACTTAGATATCTATCATATCAATATTTGTAGAAGTTATCATCAAATTTAGCGCAGGAATTTTAGAGTTATGTCACTCATTACTAAAGTTCATTAAATGTGCAAATGAGTAGATAGTTGACATGAAACTTACAGTATCAACATGTTTTGAGATTGTCATCTGTGGAAAGTTGTATGAAATTTGTAATATATTTCTTGATAAATGTCGACACCGTCATTATTGTCTCCATAGGAAACCATTATATAAAAAAATGTTAGTTCATAACTTCATTAATGTGCAAGCCAAACTAACCGAAATAAAATAAGTTCTTGCAATTAGCACACATTACCTGTCTACCAAATTTGTGTTGAGTCCGTTCAGTTGTTTTTGTGTTATCGTATAAACAGACAGACAGCCACACACACATTCACACAGAGACTGACGGACGGAGAGACAGACAGACAGACATCGCTATGACATTAGCTGAGGTGTATGAACATGTGAGCTAAACATTGTACGTCACTCTTTAGTAATCGTTGGTGTGAGTAGTCACCGTCCTAATATCGGAATCGGGATGATTCCCTTAATTTCACTTTTTCACAAAATTAGAAACTTTGTATTCATAATGCACTCTTCTTCTCCACGTACAATATGTCGTGAAAAGTTTGCTTTCGTCCATTATGGATCGGGAGGGGAACATTATTGCTTGAATAATGAAACAAATAGGTATGTGCATTGGTACCTTCTGCAATCGGAAAAATTAAAGCACCATTGGAATGTTAAAACATACACCCTATTGAAATTGTGGAAACGTATCATCAAATAATACTTAGAAATAGACATATTTTGGCTATAAAATTGTGTTAAGTATCAGAATTTATTAAACACTTACTGCATGCGCGTTTGGTTCTGATGACTAAATGGGCAAAATGGATGGTGCGTACTGACGCCCTGATATTGGTGTAATAATCTGCGGTATCACGTCCAGGCACATTTTGCCCCAATATGGTGAGCACGTGCATTTCAGAACAAGCTTCATTTTGGTTACTACGCGCGTTGCTATCAGCAAACGTCCATTCGTAAACAAAGCCCGCGCCAAGATTCGAAAGTATCCTTATCCTCATCGTATGGTTGACATTGAAGTTAGGGAAATAAGGTGATATTTCTCAAACTCTCTTTTATAAATCAAGTTTGACTAAGCGCACTATCCATAATGTCCGTGTTATGAACGATTTTAAAGTGAACTGCATATAAATCAGATCGAATGCGGTCATGCGACAGGTAAGCTAAGCCCAGCCGCCACCACGCACCAAGCTTTTTTTACATAGTCATTTCATCGTAAACTAAGACCGTAAGATTCAATTTAGGAGGGACTGCTATCGGGTCAAAGCAAGACCCAGTGATAGCAGTTCACGCCGTGTCCGAATATAGATTTCGATTCGTGTCTGCTGTAGAAGAAAAATCGCCCCTATAAATAATGGTACAGTCCGAAAAATTACGTCAATGGATACTTTACAGTTACTTCAGATTCGGAATGAGCTTTGAATACCAGACATCAAGACTAAATTTTGGATTCAGATTTAGAAAATGTAGCTGTTAAATCCAAGACACGTGAATCTTCAGTGACTTCAATCAGGATTTTTCTGAAACTTTCAGGAGATGTCTGGGATGAGATGAAATGTTAATTTAGACGGTTAGGTTCCGTCCGTCCGTGCACATGTCATCAGCGATCCCAGAGTCGTCTTTGAAGTGATCATTGTATAACTAAGCAGAAATATAGTACCCTATTGCCTCTTGATGCACTAATAAACATAAACAACAGTACAAGCAACAACAACTAGGTGTTTAGGTACCCTGTGCTCTAACGCGGGGCAATGATCACCTAACCTTGGGCACAAGTCCCATGTTTGGATTATAATATATATAGCGGCCCTGATGCTGGTTAGCTCACGTGTACACAAACGTGGGCTAATGGTATATGTTACTAAAGCATCATGCACATATAAGAGTGTTGAGCTAGTATTACTTTCACTTCATCGGTCTGATGATTGCAGGATGCATGAAACTTTAGTAAGAGATACCATTACCTTGTAATGGAAGTAATCTCGCTGCCGGTGCAATGCAATTTACGATTAGTTACACCACGCTGATCTTCTTACACCTCGATTTACACCTCGTTCTTTGTTGGTATACTTCCGTTGCTCTACAAGTTCCCACAGGTGTGCAAATGCGTCATATATATATATATATATATATATATATATATATATCTATATATATATATATATATATATATATATATATATATATATATATATATATATATATATATATATATATAATAGCACAAAACCGGAACAAATGCAAATTTTGGAGATATGGCGCCCTTTTGTTGTCCCGCGGAAACATTTAGCAGAAATTTGTTAAAATGTTGTATTATTCGATTAACTAGTGTTATTGAATAATAAAACTGAAATATAGTAAAAGCAATTTGACAGATTTTATACAACACAAGTTCCTGTATTGTAATATATTGGTTTTGTGATCTACTTTTGAAAATATCAGAAAATATAACAACGTTTCCATGAATAGAGCTTTTATAAAAAGAGCAAAGTTTGGCCAAATTTTGATATTTTCATTACAAATGTCATGATCTGAAATCTACAACGTTTCCATGAATAGTGCTTTTATAAAAAAAAGCAAAGTTTGGCCAAATTTTGATATTTTCATTACAAATGTCATGATCTGAAATCTTCAACGTTTCCATGAATAGTGCTTTTATAAAAAGAGCAAAGTTTGGACAAATTTTGATATTTTCATTACAAATGTCATGATCTGAAATCTACGTTTTCTTTAAACTCTCGTAAATTAAGCCCAACAATATATAGATTTCGAATCAAACGAAAAAATGGGTTCACCGCACAATTTTTGAAGCTGTGGGCATTTTTAATACAAAAAATCTACGCTGAAGCGCCCTCTAGCGACAGATCCCTGTTTAGTTTGATGTATTCGAAACTTCTTTGATAGGATTTAAATAAAGTTTAGTTCACTTAAATAATGCAAATAATCCCACATTTGTCATACTTAAAACGGGCCTGTTACAAAGTTTGCTATCTTGGTGTGAACTGTTTTGACAAAGCAGATTTGAAAGTCGCACCTCAAAGTAATTGTATGCTATATCGCGACAAAAAGACCACTTCCGGAAAGAACGCTCGCGGAAAGAACATTCGATCGCGTGCGCAGATACAATGAGCAGTACGAAAATTCACGTTACCCGCAACCTACGTTAAGTTAAGCTTACTCAGACAAGGTAGGAGACTTTGTGGTTTGACCTTCTGATGCTTGAAAAATGTGAAATCGCGGTAGACTTTTCTGAATAACCATGCCTCGGGCAGTAGATGTTGTTTCCATGTTAGAAAGTTGTGCACAGCTCCGTACGAAAGTTTGCAATACTATTGCGGGAGTTCACCGGTACTATAATGCAACTCTTAGTCGGCACGAGCTCTGTAGCACAGGGACCAGAATTGTATGAAGAGGGTTTTAGCTTTAAATTTAGCCCTTAAGTTTCCATTACTCTTTCCAACTGTTTGCAAATCGGATAACGATTGGATACATGCGCCGGATACATGCGTTTTGTCTAACGTCCAGCCGATATGCCCAGACTTTGTTCGGAAAGTTCGGAAAATTCATTCGCCTGTGATCGTAACAGTCAAGCGGAAGACTGATTTACTTAAATGTTTCAAAGTGTTATTAGTTCAAACTGTAATCACTTGAAACGGAGAGTCAACAAGTTAAGAAAAATATATTACTTGTCGTTGTTCAATAGTTAGAGAATACATTTTCCAACGAAAAAACAGACGATTTTTTTGAAGTAGTTTGCAGTCCTCATTCATCCTGATAACAATACCTAGATAATCTTACAAGCATTGGTTGTGGTGATGGGTACCTTTTTACCTGATTTTTCTGACAGAAAGGCAAGTACTTTATTAACAGATCCAATAGCACTTGTCTTTAGTCTATGGTTATGTGAAAGGCTATGTATGTTGCATAATACATAAACCCTTCTTTTCCTCAGTTTGGTTCAAGAATTGTCACTAGTAATTTTAGAGGTCAGTACATAAAATAGCAACACAATGTGTGCTTTGTGGATAAAATGATTTTTCAAATAGTTGCCAGTTTTAATATGCTTCTATTTTTATTTATTGTAGGTGTTAATTTCTATGATTGGTAACTGGTCTGGCTTCACATACATACAAACATTATATACCACATACATTCTACAGCACAGACACCACCACAAAAACATGACTCAAGCGCGAGTTTCTCCCTTCATAAGGGATAAGAGTGACACTTGGCCAGCGCCATGCCAGTCACTGGCCAGATAAGGCCAAAAACAAGAAGTCTAAAACAAAGCATATTAAGAACTAAAAAGTTACACATAAAGGAGTCATCATTAAGGTGTATGGAGTAAAAAACAAGGAGTTATGTAACTTGTCACTTGCCAAGCAAAAGTTACTGACTTATTTTGCCAACAAAGTCATAGATACCAAAAGACATACAGATAAGCTGCCTGCTTAATAACTGTCATTAAGTATAGTACACAGTGTGGGCTCTTACTTTTGTTACAAAATATATATTTTCCTTCCAACTCTTGAAAGTTCTTGGATACAAGACCAAACTTTCTGTCATGAGTCTTTCTCTGCAGCAGTACAAAATATCAATTGGCTGTTTTCATTGTGTTCACTGTTAACTTAAAAATGGCAAAGCAACAGTGTTTTTCTATAACGTGGTTCATCCAACTTTGTTTACGTAATCAATACATGAAGTTGCTACTGGTTTTGGGAGGTGATATTGAAACAATAGAGACTGCACAAGTACTTTCAAGGGAAGTCTTAAAAAGTTACTACAGATAATCTTCACCAGGGTTCCCATATATTTTCGCTCAGTGCAACAATTACCAGTACATGCATGGCAAATAACCTTATAGCTCTTGCATATTTAAAAATTTTGGACATACATTTTTGGGACAGTACTGTTATTGATTCAATTCTTTATCTTGGGAAGTCATTGTATGAGAAATTGTATCCACACAGGCATAATAAAGATTCATGCTAGCGGGTAATTTATGTGAAAATAAGTTTTTTATTTGGACTGTTCCATTTTACTTGTAGTCCCACCGTGTCCATGTTTGGTTATTTTGGGGATAATTTTTGTACGATTGATAATGTTATCTGTTCATCAGAATTTGCTCCTCATATTGCTTTTCAAACTTCTTTACAAGTAGTTCTTATTATCAAAGAATATGGTATGGCATTATCTTTTTTATCTGTTTGATTCTCATAGTAGAAATGATAGAGGGTACCTCTTGTACAATGGACATGCAGTCCTAGTTATTGATTCTGTGACTGGGCCCTGTAACCAATTTCACCATTTAGTTTGCACATTATAGACGAACCTCTTGAAGCTGTGCCCTTTGAAATGACATAACTTGCTCTTCATGCCCCTGACAGTTTACCTTGTGACTATCATAATTTTTGTACAGAATTTATAACTTCTGCGTCATTCATACCTGGTGACATCAATAGAAATTCTGATTTAAAAGGTGATTCAACAAAATGTATCTTGGAAACTCGAAAAAGATCTTCAAAAATTCCTCTAATTGAAAGTCTGACTAGACCTGTTTCAAAATGACCTACATTACACGTCCTACACACATGTACTGCATGCTCTGATTGGTTAATCCGCTTCTCTAAGGTCCACTTTCGGAGCAGTCATTGGAGGGACCTCATGTGTTAGGTCTCATTACTATGTATTATTCACTTTACAGCTTTCTGATTGGTTAATGTGTAGTTCCGGTCCTCCAGTGTTCACTGCCTCATTATGCAATGTCCCATGTACTTTTGGATGATGCCAGCACTTGGTCGCAGCCAGATCCCAGTACATGAAGAAAGGTACTCATGCCGAGTATTTGTCAAAATATCTAGTTAGATTTGACCTTGTTAGAGAGTTCCTTCACTATTCATGGCATTTTATGTGATACTGTGAATTATACATGAATTAAATATTGTCAGGAGAAATTTTGTCCTTTTCCCTGCACGAGTTGGTTGAAATGAGCTACTGACGTCTAAAAACGTTGCGTAATTTTTGTTACGTAATGCCTTGAAGCTCTACTGTTTCCTCTTGTCATTCACAGGCCTCACTGTTGTCGATGCGGCAAATGCCCCGTCAAATCAAAATGAAAAGCGTGAGCTTTGTACGTAACCAACAATTGGAAAACAAAGAGCTAACATGCCTGTAATGCTAGATTTGGTTCAAGTCGATGAATTTAAAAAAATAAAATCGCTTATAATAGTTTCTCTTGTGTCTCTCCAATTTCGTACAAAACTATTCGGACTTTGGTAGCCCAGGCCATGTTTTCCCAGCGATTGAATGCGCTACCTTTGAGTCTGCGCAGGATAGTGAGTTATTCTGCCGGATTCCGGGTGAAACTCCACAGTATAGCGTTCACCCGACTCATCGCGTCCACTCTACTCACGCACGCGTTTCACATGAAAGCAAAATACATATCGTTGCATTCACTCCACTCAAACATTAACAAATCGCAGACTTGAACCGAGTCTACTCTATGCAAAAAGTGACAGGGATAAGTAAAAACATGGAAATTTAAAGCATTGGGATTTGTCGGGCATTTTTCGTCGTAACTTTCGGCCGATCCGTGAACATCACGAAAAACGTATTACTTCAGCGGTAGCCAGGAAGCACGTGGGACATTGCATAATGAGGCAGTGAAAACTGGAGGACCGGACCTACACATTAACCAAATAGGGAGCTGTAAAGTGAATAATACATAGTAATGAGACCTAACGCATTAGGCCCCACCAATCAGCGTAACTCAAATGGACCTTAAATTACCAGATGAACCAATCACTGATGTTGGTACATATGTCATGGACCTGACTTATGAAACAGGACTACTCTGTCAAAAGAAGTGTACCTTAAAGGCAGGGGGAGCCCATAAATACCCCCTATCTCCCTGGACATTCATAATCCAACATAAGTGGCACATGGTAACAGCGTCAACGAATGCTCCCGAAAACTGGACTTTTCAACAACCATGGTGTAAATTAAAGAATTGTTCCAACATATTACGTTTTGTGAATACTTGTGGCATCACCTTGTTGGCGAAATTCTCTCATTTTTTCCATTTTAAGTTGATTTTTGATGCCAAAACTGCTTCGATGCTGTGTTTGAAGCGTCCAACAAACAATAGATGAAAGCATTCAAACAGCTGCCAATCACGAGGGGACGCGCAAAGGTGCAAAACGATCAAACATTTGTTGTGTACATCGGATCGATTACGATGTCAACAATGAATAAACGATTCTTACAACTGAGCAAAATACTTGATCAACGGTCACTGAACACGGGCCTCAGATGAGTTCAGACACAAACGGACTATTTCATGGTTTCAAGGAGATTGCCTTTCCCTGTTTGTTTGTCGGTCTGTGTACCTCTAGGCCTATGAATGGGTGATGTGTATGTTGACCTGCAGTACGATATTTTACGATAGATCTCTTTTGGAAGTATGTTGTCGCCTAGCCCTGCGTACAATGCCGTGTTTTCCCGGCGTTATGGGCCTCCCATCACAGCTCTGCTGATTAATTGCCATGGACAAAACCGGCAACATGCGGATCCAATTTGGACGGAGCACGAAAAACTACTTTTCTGTTTTCGGCCGAAATCAACTCGATTCCGATCTATGCAGCCTACCCAAATCACTCCACCGCTCCCAGACTGCGAAAAAATGCTATCGTGACGTCCAAACCGTTGTTTGCTGGCGATGCACGGTCAATGGCCCATGCAGTGGCCGGCCATTGGATACTTTCATACGACGATTATACAGGTGCCAATGAGCTGCATTATTTTCTGTTAGGTCGGGGCGATGAAACTAAATCGCGATTGATTCATCTCTGTCAGATTTAACCAAAGAGAGACACTTGACATAGATTTTAGCATCAAATGTTGACCATTCAGACTGAAACATGATAAAAGGTTTGAAGATCGCCGTGATGTCGGTCTTCTCTATACTTTTTTCTGAGCTTGATTTTTACTAAATTGCTCTAATATTATCTGACGTTTTTTTGAAATCTTAATCAACTTTTCTTTCCCAACCAGGACACAACATTACCTTTTTAC
>LD346775.1:168861-182106 GCA_001465055.1 Ptychodera flava | reverse complement strand
TTTAATGAACTTTCCTAATTAGGGATATATACTTGGATTTATTTGATCAAAATTGGCATAACATGCTATGTACATTGATGATTATACCAGGTTATATCAATATTGGATGTCATTTCGCATTTAAGTTTTCATGTCAGCTAATTTATAGTTTGCATATCTAATGAGCTTTCAAAGTTTGGAATATATAGTTTGAAGGACTTGACCAAAGGCAATTACTCTTGCTATATAAAGTGGTGATACAATGACAGCAGTCAAAGAAATTAATATTTTTTTCAGCTAATTACATATTTCAATACTTAATGACCTATAGAGTTAATCTGTGGTGAATTATGTTCATTATGTTGATCATAATACAATGAAGTTGCAAACATGTGGCAAAGGTTCAAATTTACACATACCTGCAATATATAATGAAACACGTGAGCATTTACAGTTCATATCTGGTTTATAATATACAATAAATTGACCTTATCAAAATTACTCTGTTTTACATTGCTTGGATATTGATATTTTTTTATACTTTTTTACTTTTGATTTGAAGTCTTTTGATTCTCCATTGGCGGCAGCACATGTACGGTCACAACTGTCATGTGATGACCGAAGTGTGCTTGTAAAGTTGTCGGGAAGTTGTCGGGAAGTTGTATTTAGAGGCTGCAGTTCGGGATTTTTCAAGATGAACAACACATTATACATTTCCTACATCTTTGAAACGGGGATTACGGTAATCTTTCATGTGATGAAATTTTTTTGAACGTCTTTGCAACGTGCTCCCACGATAGGTGTCAACTGATTCTTTGTTTGTAAAAATCGTCAGAAATAGTCCAGTGACCATGATAAAATAGACACAGATGTAAAACCATTGCGAGGAAAATAGTAAGAAATTCACATTGCAATATTTGCTGTCGTATTTCTCAGCAGGAATAATAAGTTTTTACACGTTGTGTGTAAGAAGAGCAAGCAGGTGTTCGGCGGTCAATTGCTTCTATCATAATGATCTTGATCGCAGCTACTTGGCGAGAAGACAGCGGGTACTTACAATCTCGCAAAATTATTGATATCATGTCTTTGTATTGAAAATTTTCGATCGGAGGCAGCTCAGATCATCAGCCGTGCTATATTGGGAAGTGTTCTCGCTGGACACCGAACTACCTGGTATCAACAGTACGTTATGTACCATCGGCGGTAACACATTGGTCGTAATCTTGTCTAATTCTACCCCGCCTTTTGTACCTTCCAGAAATTTCAAGACTAGATTTTTTTTACCCTGACATATAATACAGCGACCTTGCACACTAATGATCATTCCATTGTTTCTGTTGGGATTTGTTGGTTTTTTAATTTGTTCCGTGGCCCCGGTAAGATTTTTTCAATACGATACACAGTTTGAATTTTTTTCAAGGTAAATTTAGTATATTCCCAGTTTGTGGGGTAAAGTTGTCTGGAGTGAAAGTTTGAGTTGACGCTGATAGAGTAGACGTCGAGCCCGGCACAGTTGACTGAGATCCGGTCAGTTTGGGGTTGTTTAGTCCAGAAACCTGCAGAGTTCTGTATGATCACCGTTCGGCATTTGCGTGAATTTTTTTTGGTCAAAGTAATTCAGTAACAATATACGCCAGATTCCTTGTGTTGTTTTTGTCACTGCCATACGCGTATACGGACGGCTTTAGATTAAAAACTGTAAAAATATCCAGTCCTCGTAAATGCGTGCAACGTTTATTCAGTGACTGTTTACGCAGCAGTCATAAATACGACTAGGATTTACCACCACGTAACAACTGTAAACACCGCATCAATAGTCCATACGAAAATGTTGTGCTGAATCGAGGGAGATAACAATTGCGGTAGGAAAGGTCAGTCCACCATCCGTCAAAGTTGTTGATCCGAAAAATCTTCACTGTTCACAAATTACATGAGTGGCGGGTTATAGTTGTACACGTAGTTCCATGGGCTTTCCACTGTTCCTTGTTACGAGCTATGTTCAAAGTGCGTCAAGCTACGAATATTTTCATGTATGGAGTTACAGACATCGGTGAAGTACCGGCTACATTTTGTTCAAAACCCCTGTCTGTTTGTTCCTCGTGTTGTTTTTTGTGTCCCTAACGTTGACTGGCTCTACGTGCGTACAAACATAGCAGTCGGTATTAAGATTTTCTGGATAAATAGATACACTCATAGTTTATTCCGCCTCCGACGCAAAGATATACACTGTTTTACATGTGCCACTCGTAGGCCCTGGGATCGATTTCCATACCTTTAAGAGGCTGTGTACAGGAATCTCTCTCAAAGTTCTTATAATGTGATCAGAAATACAGAGCTTTGTAATCAATTTCCTGCAGTTTACATTCTTAATATCCATCAAATACCTTTCACAAGATAAGAAAGTTACATTGATTATACATTCTCAGTTTCAATTTTTATCAGCACTATTGAGTCCTCACATCACTATGTAAGTAATTAATCCGTGAAACTCGATATCTTTCACTAAATTCTCTGTGAACCGTTTTAACAGTAAGATTAATAATTAATTCAGATACAATTCAAGCACCTTAATCCAGCGGGACTGTGTCATCAACGATGACTTGTTAGTAATGTTTTTGTTGACCAATAAAATTCCATGAGCATAACTGCTCATGTTGTTGCCCATGCTTGTGTTGTTGTTAGTTCAACGTAATGTGGAAGTCACAAGGAACGCTACAGGGACTATCATTTATTTGAACCGATGCAACTCTCTGCCAATGTTATTATTGTTTGTATTGTTTTTTTTACGTTTATTAGTCGTGTTGATTTTATTGGTTTTGTTGACTAATAAAATTCAACGACCATAACTTTTGTGTTGCTGATGGTTCAAACATAGCGTAGACGTCATAAGAAACGCTACAGGACACTATCTTTATTTGACCTCCCTGCCAACGTACACTCTCTCCATAGACTTAAATACGGGGTGCAATCTCAGCCGCCTTCCAGCTCACGAATCCCAATTTCAGAGCCCAAAAATAACACTCTATTCGCGAACCATTTTGTAAAAGTAGCATAACTAGATAGACCTGAAATAGACATATGTGAAGTTGACAGACTTTCTGTTCGAGGGGGCGATCCTGGCTTCATTGTCGTAGGCTTTAGCAGCAAATTAGTGACACAATTTCTCGACGTCGTTCTGCATCTCTTCGAGTTTTGTTACTTGATCTTCGACATCTGATAATACCAAGAGTGTGGTTTTGATAGTAGAGACATCTGCTCGCAGACTTCCAGGCTTCTGTAGAGCATTTCCAAGGTGTTTTTATCTGATAAGGGCTCTTCCCCTTTGCTGGCCTCGTGGTCGTGTAGAGTGTCGGTTTGGTTTGAAGCAGTTCCAGTGGATGCTTCTTTGCTTCCTATCGCTGCCTGAGGGTGGTTGAATTTTTGGCATTCTCGGTCTGCGGGGTCTTTGGGTATTCACGGAGGTTATGACTGCGTATTGGTACTTAGACTTTCCTAGATAAGCTGAAAACTGTGGAAGATTTGGAGAGCTGAAGGGTTGACGCACTTGCCTAATTATACATGGTCACGTGACTCCCTGAGTTGGTGTTACGTATTAGGTTAAGTGTTACTACACATTGGGTCGGAGTTAGATATTGCATAGGTCGTTTTTCACATATTTTCACAATATATTCATCAGACACGAAAAGAGCATTAAGTTTGGTAAAAATATACTTCTTAAGACATTCTTATAGCCAAAATTTGTCTATTACTTGTAATAATATACGCCTATGTCTGTAACCTTTGCAGTTTTGTCATATAGTAAGTTACGCTGTCAGAGGACGCAGGGTACAATAACTTTAGGTGCTACTTGACGCTATTTGACATTTGTCCTCATAAAAGCCCTACGTCATCACGGGGGTGATAAGAGAAGATTTTAGAGTTTTAAAAGAATATACTTCGAATATTCAGTACTTCTAGCAGTGAACAATAGTCATAAGAAAAAAAGAGTCCATGCCGCCTAGGGTGATGGATCGTCCCACGGACTCTCCTAATGTGTGCGGGGGCAGTCCGATATATATTTTTTGCAAACTGTTTTAATCTTGTTGGGGAGGGACACTGCTTATGCGTGTGGGGACCAGTTCCCGGGGCTCTGGCCTTCAAAACGCGTAAACCACGTGCTCTGGCGGTAAAAACATCATTTTAAGGGGTCTAGTAGCTCCAATATACGAAATTGCGTGGTGGTCTGTTCTCCCCCTTCTGCTAGGTGTGTATCAGATTTAAATTAATGACATTTAATCATTGGTGCATTAGTATAGTTAACAAGCTAGGCTTAAAACCATGGGATGTAAGATAGCCCTTGCCTACACACAACACCGTCGATGGGTTTCTTCCGGTGTATAATTTATTAGTTTACGAAACATTTCAATGTAATGGCGCAAACTATATAGGACTGGTTTTAGGTCTTGTATTTTCTCGAGAGACTTATTGTTTGGTTGACGTCCATACTTAAGGTATCATGACATTTGTCTGTGACGGTGATAGTTGAGACACAACTTATGCGGAAGCAAAATCCTACAGCATGCAATGCAAAATAGTAGATGAATTTGATGCACTTAAAGTATTTCATTTTTACCGACATCTAAGTCTTCTCTACCATTATTTTTGTACGACTTTTGATGAACTTTTACGCCGTTTAAGAAATGTCACTCTGTATTCTTGATGTGTTTAATGTTATTTCATAGAGAGGATAAATAGATAGTGAAAAAAAATTATAATGTTGTTGCAGGAAATATTTTTCTGAGAATATAAATAAATCAAGTAGACTTACCATTATCATGAGAGGGTGGTTCATCTTTAGGGTAATGACGTTATTGGTATATGGCTTTGCATCTGCTTTCAACATGTCGTTTTCATCAAAAGCATTATCCACCATTGTGAATATTTGATCTGCTGATATAGTGAACAATAAAAAGCATAAAAGAGATAATTAAAAGTAAAAAGAAAAACACTTACAGTCCTTCACCGAAGTCATATTTTAAAACTCACAGGAAAATATACAATTACATTGTTAAGCTGCAATGATTACACGAACAACAGAGAAGAATGTATATTTTGAGAAAAAACGGTTATCAAAAAATCTAAAAAGAAAAATACCTTATTGAGATGCCAAAATACGTAAAGTTAACACTTTTTTGTAAAACGATAACAAAATGAGCCATAAACAGTTTGCTTACACAAGTGAGGTGTGCGAAGACATATTATTTGAAATTGTCGAGGCGTCGTATCGGGCTGGAAGACAGGTGGGCCCCTCGATCACAGATCCGTCACCGCACATCTGGCAACGTGCTACCGGGCACCCACTTGGGGCCATGACGGAAATTCCAGGGTACTTTATTGAGTTTAAGTTGTCCAAAAAGGAAAAAGTTGGTTTTCTTTTTATGTGAGCTGCTACCCTGCAGCGATGCAGCACATTTGTTTGATTGTGTCCTTTTTCTTTTGATTGTAGATAGTTGGTGGTAATTTTGCGATGTTGACTTGACCTTGATAGAACTAAAATTGCGGAAACGTGGCACTAAGATGTGCATATTCAAATGGTTGATGGCTCATAGGAAATGGACGTAAGTAGATTTGATAGCATTGAATGAGGGAGGGATTATGTTACTTCTTGGGTAAATACAGTGAGCGATAAGGCGAATCAATGTGTTGTTTTTTGCATGGATCAGTGGTCTTGGCTTTTGTCTCTGTGCCTCGTTCCTGCATTAACCATGATTATAGAAAAGCAACAATCAACCGTTAACGAACAGGAAAAGACACGGAGATAAAGGTTGGGCCGAAAGTCAGAGGCGATGGCGCTTCCCAGCGTCGTCACTCCCTTCCCCCTGAGGCCACTCGCCGATTTGAATGACCTCAGGGAGGGCAGCATGTTACAGGGGATGCACGTACTCTGAAAGCGTGGGAGTCGGGGCATCACCTGGCAAGCAGTATGGGGTCCCTCTCAGGAGCCACCACTGCTAATCTGGCAACGTGCTACCGTGCACCCACTTTGGCACATGACGGTACCCCTAAATTACGACCAAATCGCAGGCAAATGTGGCTGCTGTGCTGCAGCTCCATGTGGCCCCCTTGACCCCTTCTCGGGGGCTAGTAAAATGATCACATGCCACTGGATGAAATCCGGCAGTGTGAATGTCACGCAGTGTCAGTCCATAGTTTCTATATTACATTCCTAGGGTATTCGTGCCAATATCCGGTATGCAAAGGATCAGGTCCAGTACATGGGGATAAGTCTGGTGTCCGTTTGAGGCACTTTGAGGAGCTGTCCGTTAGCGAGCAAGAAGTGAGTCAACAATAGGGTTCACTGTACCGTTGACGTTGGTGTAGACGTGGAAATCCTCCCGCTGGCTCGTGAGGTGCTTTTTATGGGTTGCAAGATGGCAGGCATTTTGGTAAGCCTTTTCCAGATATGTATAAGAGTTAATTGTCATGGTGGAACAGCCGCCAAATTAAACAAGTAATGACTCCCCCCACATGCGTTTTAACTGCAGTAACTTAATTGGAGGAACGAATACCAAACAAACAAAATTTCACTCTGTCGAACAGCACCCTCTAGCGGTCAGACGTAGCATGTAACACATAGGAAAGCCCTTGAGGTTACTGTCGTTGTTTTTAGGTACTTGCTACAAGAATCGCCCTTAAAAAATCACAATATATTTTTAATTGCGATTTAAATAACATTGGAAATCATCATTGTAACACAATTTTAGGATATGTATCACCAGGGAAATCTGAAAAGACTGTGGTAGACAGTATTTTAAGTGCTTGGTGAGCTTGACTGCAAATTCAGAGTAAATTTTGCCATTATTGTTTAAATGCATATTATGTAGAAGTTAATAAAACATGACATACGATAAGAAGAAACAGTGTTTCTCAGTCACTTTCTGGATTAAGGTTCCAAGACAAGAAATTAACCTTTTTAATCTAACTATTCTCTGGTGGTTAATAAGCTCAGAACCCCCGTAAATTATTCATTTTTTTGAAGCTTAGATATATGGGAACGTTTTGGTAACCACAGTGTCACCATTATTTACATAACTATCACGTGAAAGGTAATTTGCATAACCTTTCAAAAATTGGTTTTCCCTATATTTTGTCTCAATACTCCAAAATATCTGACTCAAACTTTCTGGGATGCAAGCTGTCACAGCGCTCTTCCAAAGTGTGTCTCGGATTTTTATATCTTGCTTAGGTTTTTTGGAGCACAATTTCTAAGCAAATCAACTAGAATTAAATTCATCATTCTGGAAAAATTTCTGGCACAAAAATTGTTTTCAAGCAGATTTGACTTTATATCGGTCATTGATAATAAATCATAAAATTTGCTAAATTTCAAACCCAATAATTTAGTTCCCATTCCTCCAAACAATTTTTCATACGGTATTGATATATTTTTTGGAAGAAATTAGTGCAATAAACAAGAAAAATAACATTAAACGTATCTGCCTTGATATTTAGTTTGGGCATGAGCTTGTTTTCTTAATACATGGTATGCCTATTATCCGTGTGTAATATAAGAGGTAGGGGTAATGTTTCCCTCTGTGTTTAGAATCATGAATGATGAAAACATACAAATGTTACATGTTTTGAAAGTGCTGAGTCCGACTTTTCTAAAACATATATAGGGAAAGTTGCAAATTTCAAAGTTACAAAGCTTAAACCTTTCAGTTTTTGTCGAAGTGATTTAAAATAAAACAAAATTAAAATATAGGGGTAATGTTTCCCTTTCTGCCTCGAACCATGAATTATGAAACCATATAAATGTTGTATTGATTAAAGCTCTGTAAAAGGATTTTTTAAACATGTATAATTTTATGGCGAATTATCGCATAATTTTAAGTTACAAAGCTTAAGCCTTTCAGTCTGTGTCAATTTTGAGTGATTTTTTTATTCCCCAGGGACACCGTCCAGGGGGACTGATAGGTTTGGTCATGTCCGTGCGTGCGTGCGTGCGTCCGTCCGTTCACGCAGATATCTCAGAGATGCCTAGAGTGATTTCATTCCAACTTGGTACAAGGATTACTTAATGTGTCTTACATATGCACGTCGATTTGTTTCGTGATACAATCCAATGTGGCCGCCGTGCGGCCATTTTGTTACGATTTTTTCATGTACGGAGCAATAACTCAATCACATCTCAGTCGATTTTATTCAAAGTTGATACAAGGACATTGATCTATATCATACATATGCATATTAATAAGTTTCACGATATGATCCAATATGGCCGCATGGCGGCCATTTGTTACACTTTTTCCATGTACGGAGCCATAACTCAGGCACATCCCAACCGATTTAACTCAAAGTTGGCACAAGGAGATTGACCTATATCATACATATGCATGTCAATTTGTTTCACGATATTATCCAATATGGCGGTATGGCGGCCATTTTGTTACAATTTTTTTATGTACGGAGCCATAACTCAGACATGTATCATCGAATAGTATTCAAAGTTGGTACAATGACATTGACCTGTGTCATAAATATGCATGTATATTGGTTTCAAAATCCGATGCAATATGGCTGCCTTGTGGCCATTTTGTTATGATTTTGTCATGTACTGAGCCATAATTTGGATATGTATCACTTGACTTTTTTCAAAAGTTGGTACAAGGACATTGACCTTTCATGTCATAAATATGCATGTCTATTGGTTTCACAGTCCAATGCAATATAATGGCTGCCTGGTGGCCATTTTGTTACGATTTTTTCATATACAGGGCTATAACCCTGACATATTTCCACCAGGATCATTCAAGGTTGGCACAAGGACATTGACCTATGTCATACATATGCACATAAATTTGTTTAACAGCATGTAGCAGTATCATGTCAGTTATTGAATTTTCGTAATCAGTCTGATATGTCAATAAATACTGCATCAGATTTATTTCATGAAACGTGGTACAGATGTTAAGCTCACATTGGTTTAATAGTGAAAAAGACATTTATCAGTGTCAAGTTAATTAATTTGTAATTGCATATGTAATGAACTTTCCTAAATAGACTGATATATCCACAAATACAGCGTTAAAGTTGATGAATTCTGGTACGGATTGTGATCTCATAGTGTTGTTAATACAAATCAATGACACTTATTGGTAACAGTTACATATATAAATTGCTAGTTTGCATTTACATAATTGACTTTTTTCTTGTTCGGGTAAATGTCCAAAGTATTGCATCAAACTTTATGAAATATGGTACCGGTGATAATCTGTCAGTGTTAGGATAGGATGCAAAAATGTTTGGCAGCATCCTATCGATTAAGTACTAATTGATTCATTTAAATGACCTTTTGCAATTAGTATGGTGGCTTACATTGGTTTTGTTTTCATCACACTGCAACTCATTTTTTGAGATTAAGCCCCATCTGTATCGCAGTATTTTTAATCACAGACCTAATTAATGAAGAGGACTCTTTCCTCTCAGAGGACTTGTAATTAAAGTACAAATGGGAACTGTGTCATTGTCAATGACTTGTTAAAACAAAACTATAATATGAGTGGTAGGGGTAATGTTTCCCTTTCTGACTCAAACTATGAATCATGAACCATATAAATATTATTTAAGTTGAAAGATCGGAACAGGGCCGTTCTAAAAATAAGTTTAAGGTGGTTGGAAAGGCTATGTTTGCACCAATTCTTTTCTCAGAGTTAATGTCAAATTTCAAGTGTTAGAATCATGATATTTAGTTCAAATTTTCAGGATAACTCCCTTAGTTAATATTTTCTCCAAAGAATATAAAAATTGTATATTTGCAGCCATGATTGTGAAATATGACACCAGTAAATATTACAATTTAATTTTTCATATTTTTTTACATATTTGAATTTTATAATAATTGGATAGTATTAATATTACCAAATTAGTTATAAATATGTTGACACTATTTATTGTAAGGTTTGTACGGCAGGATTTGTAAATAAAATTTGTTTTTATGATTTGACATGGGTTTATATATCAAAAAATTATTAAAAATTCTTTCAAATTTCAAAATGTGATTTTTCAAAAAGTACTTCAAATACAGGTAAATTGTGACGTACAAATCTTATCTGTAACCTTGTTTATAGGCTGTAAAAATTCCATGTCCATATCTCATTTTAAATTTGGATGAAATTGGTATACAATTATGTAGGAAAACTGTTATTCTGTCAAAAATGTTGAAAACAAGCCATATTTGCACCCCTCTTTTGACGTCACAGAGCAGTTTGTTTTGGTTAATCTCACTTTTGACACCTCTTTGACATTCAAAGAATCTAAAAATGCATTTACAATAGCAGTCACTCACTCTGAATGCCAGCACCGCCTTGTAAAATTTTCCTGAAAAAACAGCAAATAATGACTTTCCCTTTTCAAACATTTTATTAAAAGCTAGGGGACCTCTACCATAGTTAATACACTAAGGACTCTCCAACTTCTTCTTATTTGGTCAGTTTTTCAGAAGTTTTAACAGGCTATAACTCTGCAATGCCTTTGTGCCCAAATGTCTAGTTTTTTTTTATTCCACAGCGAATGTTGACTACTTTTATATTTTAATAGTTTTGTTGAAATTTATAACTGACGCTCTAGCCTTTCCAACCACCTTAATTGGAAAAAAAAATCGCGTATGTGAAAGTTACAAAAATTAAACATTTCAGTTTGTGTCAATTTTAAGTGATTTTTTAAACAATGTGCACAAAACAGTTAGTCCGTTGGTCAGGTATCGAAATCATACTCTCTAATGCATTTTACCCACTATAAATTTTCTATTAGCTAGTATGCTTATTTGCCCTTTAACTGATGGTTGGTAAGAGTGCAACGACTTGTTTTGTAGGGGGCTGTCACGCCCTCACTAGTAAAATAGGAATGGGTTAGGGGTAACATATTTACCGCTAGTCAGAAACAAAACGAACGAGGTATCATAAACAATACATTCAAGATAATGCTCTTAGCATTGGTATGTAACTTAATATTTAAACATCGATTAGATTTAATATCGGCCATTAAAAGTAAATTGTAAAATTTCAAACCCAATAATTAAGTTCCTGTTCCTCCAAACAATTTTTACATGGTATTTATATTGTTTTAAAGAACTTAATGCAATAAAGAATAAAAAACATTAAAAGTGTGTATCTTGAGATTTTGGTGGTGCGTCAATTGTTTTCCTAATATTTGTTATGCCGTATACGCCTCTACAATATACATTTACGGGATAGGGGTATGGGTAATGTTTCCTCTCCTACCAAACGCAGCGAATAAGGAAGCCACATAAATATCATATATCATGAAACACTAAGGCAGTTGTTTTTTTTCGAACAAGATATGGCCTGATAGGGCAAATTCAAAAATTGTTAAGTTACAATGCCTAAACTAAAAAGTTTATGTTTCTTTACTGATATGTACTTGTTACATCTAATGTGAAAAATACTCCTCTGGGCATTTAATAGCACTAAAAAGTTAAATGACGGTAAATAAAACACGTTTTACTCATGTCAATAACTCAAACAAGGGAAATATAGTTAACGACTATATATCAGCTTTGATTTCAACAAAATTGCTCATTTGATAATGTTCGGATGATGCGTCACAGGAAGAGTTTATGCGAATATTTTCGGGCTATTTCGGCAAAAGGCATCAATATAAAATTACTTTTTAAAGATGTAAACAAGTTCAATACGCTTAATTTTTAAAACAAAATGTCAAAAATTATAAACTTCACACCCACAAACTCTAAATTAGATTTCATAGTCTTCATGCTAAGCGGATATGACAGCAGCAATAATTAATCCTCTTTCTTTAATTCTATCGCGAGTGATATATTAGCAACAAAATTAAAGCATCATTTGGAAGGGATTCAACACGGTTTTGACCGATAAACAACATGCACGCACGAGCTCCACTCGTGTGTATAAAGAGTGAAATTGTCAAAACCGAGTGGTATACCCAATCTATAGGGGTTGCTTATTGCTATAATATTACATCAGTATATTTGCATTTGTAATGAAAATAAAAACATTGTATTGAAACCCACTTTGGAGATAGAAATTGCCAACTGTGGAGTATATCATAAATATATGCACAGTCACGTGACCGTCTGGACGAATCAGAGCTCACTATTGTAGTATTACTTTTAATACCACACGGGGACATGATATAATTTTTTTATCGCTCAAAACCAATCACCATTAATATAGCTTATCCATACTAAGATAGATAGAAGGACAACACCTTACCTTCCTTACCAGAAATCATAACCAATTTTTCGATATTATTTGACAACGCAGAACACAATATACTCCCAATAAGGATTACATTTTCGCCTAGGTAATAAAATTCAATAGCAAAATAATTCTGAACTAAAACCCGAAAAGCCAACGTCACAGAACATATTCAAATTACGCAAATAAATAGTAAAGAGAAAGAGAACAATCACTCTATACACCAGGCAATAAGAAGGCGAGACAAACCTCAGAAAATGACTAATAAGGCTTATATTCCCATTGACACCTCATGTTTAAAAAGCCTTGTAAGTGAATCTATCATAAGTTTCTTATCATAGATGACATTTGGCCAATGTTAGATCCTGACTTCTTTGACTCTAAAAACAGACGTTTCAGGGTCGATGCTTGAACACATCATTCTACCAGCATGACCGAATCAGAGAGACGAGCTTTATCTAACTTTCGAGTTAGATCAGCCACCAGCAGCTGAGAAGAAAAAAGTCAACATAATCATCAGAGTAAAGCGAGCTAGACAACAGCTTTACACGTAATACTCCACAGAAAGTGCATTCGTACGCAATTCACAAAAAGTGTTCAAAAGCTTCGTCAAAGGTATTTTTCGCGATCCCAGGGAGTGTGTGTGGCTGGTTTCGTGGCAAATACAAAATATCAGTCATGCTGAATCAAGCTGTAATCAAATAATAGCTTAGTTATAGATTGAGAAAATCCTAATCCTGCCAGTAATGATGGAATACAAACTTTGTAAAGAATTGAGAAACTTTGCAATTTCTTTCATTTGTATGTTGTACATTATATGTTGTACAGTACTGCTTGCATTATACATGAACGGTTTATACATTGGGCAAGTATTCTGTGCTTTTATTCCAAAGTTTGGTCCCCGCAGTCCGAGATGAGTCTTTCTATAGTGTCAACCATTTTAAGCTCACGTGTTCACACGTTGGCTAATGTCATAGCGATGTCTGTCTGTCTGTCCGTGTGTGTGTATGTTAGTGTGTGTGTGTGTGTG
>LD346775.1:149437-161618 GCA_001465055.1 Ptychodera flava | reverse complement strand
GACAAAACATTGAGAAAAGGGGGAAAAGGAGAAAGGAAAATAGTTGTCTAGCAACTAGTCAAGTCCATCTCCTTATACAAAAGAAAACAAATATATTCTTAATAATACTCTGGGCAAAACTGTTCACTATACTCAATACATTAAATTAAATGTAATACAGAAACGTAATCAGTACAAATAAATCAAATTATATAAATATAAAATTACCAAAAGAATTCTGCTTCAGGTATGATCGTTACAAATAAAGATATCAATTGGTAACAGAAGAGAAAGAAAAATAACCTGGAAATAACATCACAATTTTCGAGAGAAAAAGAAAAAACTATCACCGAAGATAAAGTTAACTTAGAATGAACATGAAAACAATGCATGACTGGCTAATTTGATGACTGGAGATACATTTTATATTGCCGTTTAAATTGATGTATATTTTTTATGTCTCTTATACTGCAAGGGATGCTGTTCCACAACTTCGTTGCAGCATACTTAACTGTAAATTGACCTGCTTTGTGTCTGACTTTTGGTATGGCTAAGCCTTTCCGAACATTTTGCCTTGTACTGTACACATGTGTGATAGGGGTAAAAAAGTCTAAAAAGGTGTCTGGTAGCCTAAAATTCAAAGCATCGTGTACGAAAAGTGCGAGTTGTAATTTATGTTGTTTGAAAATGTCAAGTATACCTAGTTTCTTGAAAAGTGGTGCAGAGTGTGCTGTCCAAGTACTAAAGGTCATGATGCGGACTAGCTTCTTTTGAATTAAAAAAATGTCATTCAAGTATGTGGGACATGTGTTTCCCCATACCTCTAGACCATACATAATGTGAGGAAGGACAAAGGCATTATATAATAGTACAAGGTAGACTGTGGCACAGTATGGCGTAGTTTCAAAAACACACCTGTCAGTTTGCTAATTTTCGTTCGTACATGTGTAATATGGTGTTTCCAAGAGAGATTACTGTCCACAATTACCCCTACAAATGACGCACAATCAACTTTGAAAACAGATTGACTAACACAGTATGACTGCGAGACACGATTAAATCAAGGCTGTGTCGATGTCACGAAATGCGTACGACGGTGTACAGTGTCAGGCTCAACTATACTGTGAAGATCGGTAGAGATACACGAATCAACCTGACTCCATTACAAAACTAGTAATCCTGCGATACAAACAAATATGGTCAAGCGAAAAAAACTTTCACAGATCGTTTTGTTGGTCTTTCAACAAGGAATGAAGGTTCAAGGAACTAACGCAGCGCGAATATCAGTAGTTATTTCTGGAACGCGGGAAGGTCGTTTGCTGTGCCAGTACCGTCTGATAACTTTGGAGAAGCAGATCAAAACTCCAGCAACGATGATTATATTCAGGTACATCACGGACTAAACGGCCCCGGACCACTAAAGCTGCAGGGAAGGTGAAAATGACTAATTGTACCGGTAGACGTCCGACACAAATAGCGTGTATGTTCTGTGCATACAGCAGTGTAGGTCTATTTTACGTCCATGACACAGTGGACAACAACAAGGGAAATAAATAATCTCGGTCTCATCTCGTTGTTTATCAAATAAATGTCACAAATGATTTTTTCGATGTGAATAACGTTGTAGTAACATATGTATAGTGCATACGTAACGTTCGACGCGTTCACAGCACTATGTACCATACAAAATACTGCTCTCTATTGGCTTACAAGTAAAGCACGACCGAGGGAAAAAGTCCAAAGCACAAAACGATAACCCGTACATGGAAACCACGCTGAAATGTTCGTACGATAATGAGGAACGTAAGATAATTGGCTTGAGTACGATAAAAACTGATGTAGTATGTAAATTTGGCTGCAAATTTCACATCATACACCTGTGGCCCTTGACAACAATAATCGAACAATTGCGCCATACGCGATGCACATCCGTGCATCTTGATCTAAATTTCTTGACTTTATAATAATCAAATGCTAATCCGTTGTAAAACAAGGTACTTCAAAGTGAGTGAAATCAGATGATGTCTGTGACACTAATAAGGGACTTTCACTGGACAAAATGCTTGATATGCGCTTAGCATATTTATTTATATTTACGTATATGGAACACAATACTAATTGCATACGTAATTTATATCTTTGTATATGGAACATTTCAATACGTTGATATGCGTAGCGTATATCTTGGCAGATCAAGAGTATACGTAATGCAGATCACCAAGTGTACACTGTAGTTTTGCATTTTATCAGTATACGAAAGTGTATACTGAACGTATTTGACACAAGTACAGAATCAGTATATGTGTATATATTGTAGTGTATGATGCATTTTGCCCAGTGTTTGGAATTTTACTCAGTACACTCCAATGTTCCAACGCTTTTGAGGACTATTAATAGCTGCCTTGTCATTTCGCACATGGCTAGGGCACTCTCGCGAAATGTTCGCATTCAATTGTTCATTTGTGGTTTTTCCAACTAAGTTGTCTGGTCTCGTACATACGAAACATATGTGCCCCCAAATTGAACAAGTAATGAGCCCCCAAATGAACAGCAGTAGGTGGGGTACTTCTTCCAATCAATTGAGGCTGTCAATAATGGGCCCGGATTGCGGGTTATACATGTTCATGGCCTAACCGGATGGCGAAGAGTTCGCAAGAGGTGTTGATGATTGTAGGGTTGCGAGTGTCGTTAATGTGTAATGGTCATCGGATTGGTGGCCTCTGGCGTGAAGATTTCGACTTTAGAGGTGATGAAGCAATGGTTGTTGGCCATCCAAATGGATGATGACTCACAGGAAATGATGCAAGTAGATTAGATAGCAATGAGTAGGACAGGGAGCAGGCATGGCTTATGTTATGTCTAGGGTAAATATAGTAGGGTTGCGAGTGTCGTTAATGTGTAATGGTCATCGGATTGGTGGCCTCTGGCGTGAAGATTTCGACTTTAGAGGTGATGAAGTAATTGTTGTTGGCCATGCAAATGGATGATGACTCACAGGAAATGATGCAAGTAGATTAGATAGCAATGAGTAGGGCAGGGAGCAGGCGTGGCTTATGTTATGTCTAGGGTAAATATAGTGGGTAGTAAGGCGCATTAATGCTTTGTTGTCTGCACAGAGCAGTGGTCTTGTACATATATATATATATATATATATATATATATATATATATATATATATATATATATATATATATATATATATATATATATATATATACATATATATATATATTACAGTATTATATTATTACATATTACAGTTGTCGCGTCCGGGGGGGGTCACCCTGTTTTCAAAATTTGGAATAGGGGGGTCACCCTGTTTTCAAAATTTGGAATACGGGGGGGTCAGCCACTTTTTGACGTCGGCAAAAGATAATCCACTGCCCCCCCCAGGCCGAAGAAACTGTCCAGTCCCTTAGTGCACAAAATTCCCGAAAGAAGCGGCGCGCGGGCTATAAAACTTTGTTTGTACTGTTAGGCTAGCTTTGGGTCCATAGCTGTGGTGTTTTCGGACGGGATTTCTGCCTTTTACGGCTGGTTTTCACCTCCACAGCCATGGGACGTCCATGTTCTGCACGACAACAAGCTTGTCGCAATTTTGTCGATATTTCGAAAATTTTCCACCCAAATGCCAACACTCATCGACAAAATGGTTATTAGGGGCCTACCACTACCAGAAATCCGCTCAAAAATCACCAAACTATCGCCGTTTTTCCAGCTTTTTCCGACATGACTACTCGCAGACCGTTCTTTTTCTGGCGTACAAGCGATTGACGAGGCTCAGTGCAGCCCGTCACTAAAGTCACCTGAGCGGTGACCTCGCAACATCGAAACACAAACTGATCATGACCGATGATGTCGGCCACTACGTTAAGAAGCCTGTGAGAATTTTCACCGGCACTGTGAATTTTTTTAAACCAGTCACCGTCGTTTCTATTCACTCGCTATTATCTCCATGTCTGCCGGTAACATATCGTTATGGAGAAGTTTAGTTACACGTAATTACGTTCCATCATCAGCTGATCAGAGATAACCATACGTCGCGTACGTGTAGAACATACGTTCGGAACGGCAAACAACACCTCTACACATACAAAAGGTAGTCATAATTACGTGTAGTATTTTTTAGATATTCTTGATGATTTCCGCGAATTTAGACAAGAAACCTTGTAAACTATCATGGAAAACATCTTTGATATCATAATATTTTGTAGAGTTTGCACCAGCGCAAGAAGTACTTGCTATATGATTTCCTTACATGAGCGAAATGTTGTCGTCTCATTCCACTTGTTATCTGACGCCGCCCCAAAGAGTTCTCCAAACCATATAAAAACTGTATCAAAGAAAATCGGCTGATTTAATTCGAGGATACGAGCTGGAATATTCCTCATATAACAATCAATGTTTGTGAGAAAAAAAGCAAAATTATCGAGAACGCACAGCTAAACTGAAAGGAAGACCACCGTCCCTCCACCCACGGACGGTGGGCAGACAAAACCTTAGCAACACCACCCGATTGAGAGAACCACGCTTAACCACACGAACTTTGACCCTAGTCAAAATCAGACTTGTCCCTGGGAAATATGTTTACAAGTTTGCCCACATATAAACAACGTAAAGGTCAAAGGTTTCATGTTAAAAACTTCGCCAAATTTCCTCACTGCAAAGGTATATATGAATGAAAGAATTGCAGATTTCATTTCCCTTACATGTTGCTCTTTCCATTATAGCATTTTGGCAAGAATTTGAAGGAGGAATTCCAAAAATACCCAAGCGATAATAGTCATGTTAAAAAATAGGTGAAAACATGGTCAACAGCCAAATGGTCGTTAACTCATCATCTCAGAAAAATGAGAGAGAAACTAAAAAAATTAAAATCATAGACTTTTAGTTAACCTTCAAGAGACGTGTAATCTGAAATATTGTAAGAAATAACAGCGAAATGAAAAAGTTAAGTCATCGGGTTTTTCAGATGTATTTTTCATTTTACGATGTGGCGAAGAAGCTCGATTTCCCATAGAAAACAATGGCGTCTAATGTACCGAACAGGTTGCACACTTCTCTCAGGCTCATTTTTTTTGAAATCTGAACCAATGATGGTGAAAAGCGGTGAGGCGATCCTTTGATTGATATACAAAATTCCTGTGGTTTTAGATTTTTGAATTTCTTCACGAAACTTGTTTTATTTGCATTTTATTTATTCCGATCACTGAAATATACTCTTGCCCGGAATAAAATGGCGATCTGACGGCGTTTACATTCACAAAAAAGGGTCTCAAATAGGCGCATTGTAATCAGTAAGCGTCTCTTAAGTTGTACAGACCAAATACCTGTAACGTTGTCGTAATTTACACAAAATTTTAGCGAATATGAACTATGAAAATTCCAGTAAACTGAAAAAATAACACAGAACGGAGGCAAACGAACGCAGGGTCTCCACTGCAATCGTGCAGTGAACGTTATCGATCGATATTCTTTTGTCAGAAATTGATACATTGTTGTGTTGCATACTCGCCGGTAGTTCCAGCTCACAGTGGCGGCAAACTAGGCCAAAGCGCGCCAAAATATACTGAAGCGTAAAAGTATCACAAAAACTGAAAAAAAGTGTCGTCAATTTCATTTAAGTACAAGAAACCAACAGAAACCTTGATGTTATGGTAAATAAGTCAAAATATACGGGTTATTTTGGAAATATTCATGGCGTGACCTGAATTACACGGGGAATTACACGAGCAGCACCCAAGCAGATTTCGATCGATAATCTATTGAAAATAAATTGATACAATGTTCGCCGTTGTCAATAGCGACCGGCCGATAGCGCTGTGCGGTAGGAATTGTGCTTCGCGGAGTACTGGACACTCAGACATGCTTTTGGGCCGCAGTGAGTGAGATTGATGAAGACATTCAAGAAGGTTTTCAAGCTGTGAGTACGAATATTATCTGCCTGTTGAGCAAACTTGATTCGAAGTTGATTCAACTTTCATTCAAGAATGGCTTCCAACTTGAAACGCACCCTACTTCCCACATCAGAGCAATTACTCCAACGACAAGTAATAGATGAAGAAAAAGTATATCAAGAGATAAAAAAAGAGATTGACAAGCACACAGCAGTATGATAGATCTGCAGGAGCAGAGCACAAGCCAATCAATGTGGGAAACTATGTTTATGTAAAACCCCCACCACACTTGAGAGGTAAACCATGGACATATGGACAGGTAATCAACGACGATGAATCAAGGTCGTAGACACTTAAACACCCTGGGGTCAAGTAAGACGGAATCGAGTGCAGATCAAGCCAGCGGCATCTCCATCCCTGACCTTTTGAACCTACAAAAGTCCATAGCACACAATCACCAATATCTACAAGGTCTGTGAACGTGGCCAGAGCAATGAGCTCTGGTTACAGTGGAAAGCAAAGTCAGACATTACAACTCCCAACAACCTGCACAACCAAGACAGACATCAGTGACAATGCTGCCACGCCACCCCTGACAGGGTAGCAAACCACCAATTACCAATCCGCGGCAATGGCAAATGAGCAGATGCCCTCTCCAGCAAGTCAACAAAGTCCTCGGATTCAACGAACCATAACAAGGATCTCCCACCTGCCATCAAAATATAAAGACAACATCATGTAAACATTTACCAGCTATGCAGGGTATCCACAACAGGGCAGAATAATCCCTGTAAACCTGCAGTGAAGTCTTGGTAGCCCAACCAAGCTTCACATAGACTACCCGTTGTTAAAGTTGTTTGTCTTATTAGTAACAAAAAAAATTAAAAAGAGAGACATACGATGAAGATTAGCAAATACTGGAACTCGTCAAACTTACTGTTTTGATGGCAATCACTCAAAGTAACCCTTGTATTAGATGTTATTGTTGGCGTTATGGTTAGTTTAAAACACATTTTCTTTTGGTTGAAGGAGAGGAGATGTTGGCGGTCCAGCGCCCTCTATTGGACTTGTTGAACATTTGTTTACTTCTGGGTTCTCCCAGCATGCTTTGAGGTCACATATAGCTGTAATGGCGGTTAACCCACGTGGTTGATCTTGGCTGAATAAAGCAATTGAAACAAACACACTTTACTGGACACGTTATCATTCCTTTGGTGTAGGCAGGAAACTACTCTGTACCGGCAATATATACGATGCACACATGCATAAGAATAGCATGGGCAATCAGTATCGACTTGACAGACCACGTTTGGGCGCAAATTCATGACTAGAAACGAGATAAAACCACCAGACGTAATTCTCTGTGCTTCGATTGCTTTTTCGAAACACAAAAATAAACCATTTGGTGCCGGTAATTATCCATTGTAAAAACCAGATCGACGACGGTATGAACTTCACAAAGCCTTTGTGAAAGGCTGTGGCAATTGACTGCGTTAAAGATTTTAGCAAATCAGAGCAGCCAATACATGTCGGTGATGTAAACGAACAAAATCATAGAATACAATACATAGATTGTACATCTCATGATGGAGGACAAAATTAGACCTCGATTGAGCCGTAAGTTAAGCGATAAACCCGGAAGTAACTTAGCGAGAAAAGAGTATGTCATATATTTACACCGTTCATTGCGTTAGTTACATTCTTTTCAAATTTAGAAAGATTTTTGCCTTATCGTCTATGAAAGAGGTAGAAGAAACGATCTGTGCATATTTCACCAGGCGCTCGTCCTGCTTTTAGGCGGCTATTTTCTGCCGCCTTACGGCTAGCCGCATTGATCAATCGGCAAAACTTGTAGCTTTGGCTGGCGAAACCAACTTTTACGTCAAAATATATAATCGCAAGCTTGGAGAATCGTTTTGATGAAATTTTCGCCGCATTCAATTATTTATTTCCATCGTTTTGCGAGTGTTGCGGGCGTTAGTGTGAACAGAGTATGATACTAATTATACAAGCGGAAACCCTAAAAGTTAAGCTTACCCTCCGTGGGGAGCTACCGAATGTGTGAAATACTTCCCGTTATCAGTGTTGTAAGATATGTATCCGACGTCGGCCAAAATTCGGAAAGCCGAAAAAAAGTCGACTTGAGAGGGTTTGGGGACACGTCGGCATTGCATTTTCCTTTTGCCATATTTAATAACCGTGGGCTAAACGTGAAAAAATAAACATAACTGTTCTATAGGCCATCAACGGTATTTCTGTGATTTTGCAGCATGGGCGTTTCACCAGACCATTCAGACTCTTAATTTACAGAGTATAAATGTTGCCTAAAATATAAATCACATTTATCTAGATATATCTGACAAATAGTTAATGGTTTGTCTGACTCGGTAAGACTGAGTCAACCAGTTTTCTTCGGCAATTACGGAATCAGAGACTGCAGATCCTTTTGAAATGTCCACACAATCACAACGACAAGACGTATTTTTCGCTATAGTCTGCGATCATCTTTTACGTTTAGTCCAGTCAATCTACGAGATTTCGGCACCCAAACCACCACAAAGAGCAGCATAATGTTTTTTCTTCAGAATGCATTTTGGAGAGGTTCCACGGACAACATATCAAAAGTTAACTCGAATCTACATTGAGGAAATATGTCTAATTTGCATGAATCAAATTTGGCTGTCGGCCTCCTACAAAAAAAAAAAATAATTGGCCATATATCACATGTTAAACAAGCTACTGCAGTGATTTCAATGTCTGACACTACTCATTTGGCACGGGCAACCGTTTTGGAGATACAATGTTGTATATAGGCAGTTCGTTAATCGGCATAATTTCAATATGGCGGCTAATATTCCTACAAAATATATTTTCGTTCACATACCACGTATTAAATAAGCCATTTCAGTGATTTTAAGGTTAAAGGTCTATTTCTTTGACACAGAAAAACAGTTTGGAGATACAATTTTTTGAGTCGGTACTTTGTTAATTCGGATAAATCCACTATGGCGGCCAACATACCTAAAAAGACATTTGCGGTCATATACCATGTATTAATTAAGCTATGTCAGTGATTTTAAATATATTTCTTGTACACGAAGGAACACTTTTGGTGTTTCAATGTTTTAAAAAAGCGCTTTTATAATCTGCATAAAGTAAATATGGCTGCCAAAGGTTCTGGTATAGTTTTTAGCACTAGGAATCTATGAAGAAGAAATTGTTAAGTCCTTCGACATTTAATTTTAAAGGAACACTTTCGGTGTTTCAATGTTTTAAAAAGCGCTTTTATAATCTGCATAAAGTAAATATGGCTACCAAAGGTTCTGGTATAGTTTTTAGCACTAGGAATCTATGAAGAAGAAATTGTTAAGTCCTTCGACATTTATTTTTAAAAATATGATTTTAAAAGGTATGCTATAAATTTATTTATAGTAACGGCCCATTCCAGAAAGAAATCGTTTTAATAGGTGTTTTGTGGTAACTGAATCTGTTAAAATTCTCCATGAATATACTGTATTTTGTAAAAACCTTAAAAAGAATTTCGCAGACTTACTTGTATGACTTAAAATGGATTTAAATAAGTATATGCTGATGAGCTTTTACTATTCAGATGTAAGAAAGTCATGTGATTTTAATAACTTTGTGATTTTTCTACATATGTAAACAATAAATGGTTGATAGTCGTCTGAATATATTCTCTTACAGTATGTAACATTGGCTTCATATATGTTAGGCACTATTTGTAATTTGTATGGGTGTTTGATATTATACTTTGTCAAAACATGTAATCTGTAATGTTTAGTCAGCTTTTATTTGAAAAGACGTGTACAAAATCTTTAGTTTTTTATTTAGACTGAGCTCCCTTATAATGGAAGAGTGCATCTTTAGTAGATCTTCCACGATGATAGGCAAGTAGTCATCATATAAAAGAGCAAAACTACAATAAACAAAACAAAACTAAAAATACAGATGCAAAAGATATTTGATAAAAATAACAAAGGCCACAATTCACATAAATTAAAACTTAGCATTGTTGCAAACAATGTCAGACTCATAAAAACGTTATCAACACACAAACTTACAAAAATTGAAAACTGCATGCCTATCATTCATTCATTTAACTGCTACACAATGCAAACACGATTGTCATGTATACCTGATAAAATGACACCTCGATATATCATGAGACTTAAAAAAATCATGAAAATCGCATCCACATTGAAATCTAAATAGACCTCACGGAACATCAGGAAACATAAAGTTTAGAAAACTATTTGAAAGGTATGAAACTGACACTTTTGAAATTACCTTTAAAAACTAGAAAAATCAGCTTACAGAACGCAAGGCATTGAAAATTTCTATCTAAGAATAAGAATATAGCAATTAAACATATGATAAATATAGAGTAACAGCAGCTCAGCTCTAGATGCTGATGATAACATAAGGAAATGTCAGCAACTACTGGGAGATTGGCGATACAAGACAAAGTTAGCAGATGACACAAAACGAACTAAAGAAGAAATAAACAACCTAACAACAAAATGTATGATAAAATCACATCGATTATAAGATAAGTATCTTAGTCTATTAAACAGTATATACAGACACAACTTTCATACCTACTGCTAAAAAAATCACAAAACTCGATCACGAGGCACATAGTTCATACGACGTCCGATAAGTGGGCTCTGAAGTCTTACTTTTTACGTTTCGAAACAAATCGTGAAAAAAACAACAAAAATACATAACATAAGCTTACACAAACAGATTTATACAGAAAATTGAGAAAATCAAAGTTATAAACAATGAGACTTTGTTAACATTAGACGAATAGTAAATGGACGTACTAGTACATCACATAATGAAACATTTGGCTCAGTCAACAGGACATTAAATCTTGAAACGGTGCCAAACGATTGCATGATCGGAAAACCACAAACTAAATATATGCCAGCCATGCTAGAGATAAATTAGAGAAGCAGCACGTTTGAATTTAACAATGAATTTTGAAGAAATATATTTGGGACGGTGCTTCACAGGATATATAGCTGATATTGCATTTCACGATACAGAAATGAGAATAATACAACAACATGCGTAAAAACATGTTTTGGCTGAGATTATGAGATAGACAATTTCTTTATAGGAATGCAACACGAGCTCAATGAATTTAAATCCAATATCTTCGGTCTAAACTCTTGTCAAGAAATAACGTATTCAGGCCCTATTGTCTACTAAAAAGGTCATCGAAACAGCAAAGAATCTTTCTAAGTCGACTAGTTTTTCCACATCTTGAATTTCTGGTTTATTAGCCGTGGCACAAAATAACCTCTCTATAGTGAAAGAAAGGGTACGCTTATTTAAGCACGGTTTAAATGCTAAGAATTCTATCTTACTACCTTTTTGGATATTACGAGGTACAATAGCAGGATTTTCTCTGGCTGGTAATGGGCTCACTGCTTTAAAACCACAGTCAATTTCTTGAACTATATCAATACATGTAGCGAAATCGCCTCCTCTTTTAAACCGAAATTTAAAATACTTTGTCTGGACCCCGCTCCCTCGCTTCTGATACACTTTAGATGGATTGTAAAATACCTGCGGATTCCCTTCGGTTACGACCTGCGGCTTGGAGTGAGCGGCCAGGCTTGCAGCATAACTTTTAGCAGTGCTTGCATCGAAACTTTCACCTAAGGTACGGAATACTATTAAATCGGTAAACTTTTGAAGACTTTGTTGCCAACGGACACACATTTCATCACATGTAGCTGGATCTTTAGAACCATATTTAGGCCCGATGGGGAAAACCACTTCTAGCTCACTGTCTACGTATATGAAAGGATCTACATATTCACCAAATATGAGTTTGCCGCCACTGATTCGAATATTGTTTTCTACATTTTCAAGTATTTTTATTGCATCTGAAATAGAAAAGATTGCCATTGTCTTATCGTAATATATCTTTCCGAAAAATAATTTTAAAAAAATTTTTCTATGATATATAGCACAAAAATGTCATACATATTCATAAATGGACCAACTGGAAGTGGTAATAGACATCAAATCAGGTCCAATAATCGTTATCATTCAAGGTAAACTACGAAATTTACCAGGTCCAAGGAACATATATATGATGACAAGGGCAATGGGGCCATCTTGAACCACGAAATAGTGGTGGTACCAGGTGTCCGGAATGGTTAAGCGTACCCTGCCAGCTAGCCGCACCCGTCAAGATTGACCAAAAGCGACAAATTCATTGTTATTTGGTGAATTCACCAAATTACTTTTGTGAGTCAAAATTTGGT
>LD346775.1:119249-133789 GCA_001465055.1 Ptychodera flava | reverse complement strand
GGATTAATTTCGGGAATAAAAACAATGTAATGTCATAAAAGCCAATACCCCAAGAAGTACTTTACAAAATGTGCACGCGAGGCAATTCAGTTCATATCTGGTTTTTTGGATTTATTCAAATGGCAAATACTGGTCGAGAGGTTTTATAGCTTGTTCTATTGTGAAAAAACACTCGGAATGACAATCACTGGAAGAAACTGGAATGCGAAATGAATTGCCCGGTCAACTTCCGGTTCGTCTAGTCTTGAGACAATGACGATCTCGCTTGTATAAAACACTGCCGTTCTGAAGATACACAACGTTCTATTCAGATCAGGAGGCGTTCATGATCAACTGGATTTCATCTCCGCTCCTGCTAAACAACTGCATATCGTTGACGTGTACACATTAGAAAATAATTGATCTTTATTTCTAAGTTTCTTGAAAGAAGTTCAGCATTGTAATAAAGTGAAACTTTGATTATGACACACTACAATAATATCAAGAGATCGTTTGGAAAACGGGTAATGATTGGAACAGGTGATCATAGCCTGCTAGTTGCAGAAAATTATCTGATTACATTCACTTTCTCGTAATCCAATGGAAAATTTGAAAATTTGAAATTATCTGCCTAGTAGTCGTCTTCGGGGCAAGGATATGGTGAACAGAAGGACGTTCGTTCGCTTCATTGCTTATCAACACTCCACACGTGTTGCAAATAATCTGCCATGGCATAACCGACGCTGAAGTCAAAACGTTGAAAAAACAGTGCCCATTGACCATTGATACCAGACAGAGTATGCAGGATCAAAATGTCAGAAAATAAACTCTTCCAGGGATGTTACTTTAATATATAACAAGTTATTGATGCTATGCTTTGACATAGACCCTCGAGGGTCTATGGCTCGGAGAAGTGTTTAAGCATTCACAGCAGAACAAGGTCAATCGACACTCTTTAGCAACAGTAAAAATGCGCACATGCACACGTCACTGTTATGAAAACCTAGCTTTAACTAATGTTTTACGGCTGGGAAGTGTGCCTTCATGATTATTGCAGGTATAATGTGATTTAAAAAAAAATGGAAAAAGTCCATGGAAAGTTGCCGTGTAAATTTTCTTCTGTAGTTCTGTTTGATGCGGATCATCGCTGGTGCAGTCAGTCAAAAATAAAGTCGTAGTCTTACCCATTGGAGCAAGAAACGGATCTGGCCCCATGCTTAACACCAATACATTGTACAGCTGTATTAGCCACTGATGGTCTATACACGTCTAGGTATACATGGTCAAGTGCCAATGTACTCTTGTATTGCACAACCAAAACCGGTATTGATTTATCACTGTGACAGACCCTCCTGCAAGTAAGAGACGTCCTTTTCTAGCTTCATGGGTCAACCAAGGGCGGTAAGGTCAGCCATAGTCCGTATCGCGTTGAGGGATTGAGGGTGAGCATATGTTGGTCCGCATTGCCATAATGCGTGCCAGAAAATTCATCGTAAATAATCCCCTCATTACCTAATAGCAAAATGCATACAGTTGGCATTTTTCGCAGCAAAATGCATACAGTTGACATTTTTCGCATCTGATTAACCGGCGTTAATAGGTGTACATGTTAGCATCAGCGAAGTTGTAATGAATAAGCTCGTATTTTAGTGGCCAACCAGTTGAAATATTTTTCTCCATTTGCCAATGTTTACGGATACTCCATTTACTAATCAGTATAAAAGACAAAGTTCTATAGTATTCAAACACTAGCAATTTGACACCGTAAAAATTCGCGGGCATCTACCTCCTTGCAGAAATTACAATCCATAGACGTTCTTTTGATCAAGCAGTAGCGGAACTTGTTACACGGAATTATCCATGAGAAAAGTTTTTGAAAAATTTTCGACTCATTGCTCGTAATTTTATCTATTTTAACTATTTTCCAAATTTCAACTCTTTTCTAAATTGTATTCTCAAGCGGGTTAAAATATTTTGTAATACAAGCTTTTCTAAAAAACCTGTCTTGTCAAACAAGTTAGGGATGAATAAATTTATCCATTTTTTGGTCACGTGTGTAAACACGTGGGCTATTGTCATGGCGATGCCTGTCTGTCTGTCCGTGTGTGTGTGTGTGTGTGTGTGTGTGTGTGTTAGTGTGTGTGTGTGTCTGTCTGTCTGTTTACACGATAACTCAAATACGCCTGAACGGATTCAAGTCAGATTTGGTATACAGGTACCATATGCTACTTGCGAGAACTGATTAGATTTTGGTAGTGTGGCTTGCATATTAATGAAGTTATGCAATATTGTTTTTTTCCGTACAATGGTTTCCCTATGGAGACGGTAATGACAGTGTAGACATATATCAAGAAATACTGCACAAAATTTCATGAAACTTTTCACAGATGACAATCTCAGAACATTATGATGATACTGTGAGTGTCATGTCAATTACCTTCTCATATGCATATTTAATGAACTTTTGTTATTAGTGAGATAACTCTGAAATTCCTGCACCAAACTTGATGATACTTGCAACAAATATTGATCTGATATATATCTAATTAAACTTAGAATCATTTGACATTGTCAAGTTAATAAATAGCTCATTTGCATATTTTATGAAGTTTTGTAATTAGTCATATAACTCCGACATAACTTCACCAAATGTGATGAAATCTGCTGCAGATATAGATCTTACTGATATCTAACTGTAGTGTAAGGCATTTAGTAGTGTGAAATTAATTATGGGTTCATTTGCATATTTAATGAACTTTGTAATTAGTAATATTACTCTGAAATTACGGCATCCAAGTCTTTTAAATTGGGTACAGATATTGTTGTGATAAATATCTAATTGTACTGAGAAGCATTTGGCAGTGTCAAGTTAACAAATAGGTCATTTGCATATTTTATTAAGTTTTGTAATTAGTGATATAACTCCAAAATAACTGCACCAAATGTGATGACATCTGCTGCAAATACTGATCCGACAGATATCTAATTGTGGCGTAGAGCATTTACTTGTGTGAAGTTAATTAAGGGTTTATTTGCATATTTAATGAACTTTGTAATTAGTGATATTACTCCAAAATTACAGCGTTCAATTTGATGAAACTTGCTACAGATGTTGATCTGATAAATATCCAATTGTACTGAGAAGCATTGAACAGTGTCAAGTTAATAATAAGCTCATTTGCATATTTCATGAAGTTTTATAAGTAGTCATATAACTCCGAAATAACTTCATCAAGTGATGAAAACTGCTGCATATACTGATCTGACAGATATCTAACTGTGTTGTAAAGCATTTAGTAGTGTAAAGTTAATTAAGGGTTCATTTGCATATTTAATAAACTTTGTAATTAGGTATATAACTCTGAAATTACGGCAACAAATTTTGTGAAACGTGCTACAGATATTGCTTTGATAAATATTTAATTGTGCTATGAATCATTGAACAGGGTCAAGTTAATATAGGGATTATTTGCATATTTAATGAACTTTGTAATTAGTGACATTACTCTAAAATTATTGAATTAAATTAAATAAAACGTGCTACAAATGTTGGTCTGATGGATATCTAATTGTCCCATGAAGCATTGAGCAGTGTCAATTTAATTAACAGCCTCATTTTCATATTAAATAAAGTTTTGTAATTAGTGATTAAAATCTGAGAGTACTGTGCGATGTTGAATAAACCTGCTTCATTTAGTGATAACATATATCTTATTGTTCTGTGAAGCGTACTACTATTAATGAACCTGTTGTAAAACACGTGAGCATATGCAGTTCATATCTGGTTGGAATTATGCATTAAATATAAATAAAATATATAAAAAAATCTAACCAAGCCTACAGCTGCCATATGTTTTAACGTGATTTACCTGGACGGATTAATTTTAAACAATTGGGGTTCAAAAATGGTTCATGAACTCAAATTACATAACTTTCTCTGTTTCATGGTTTACTACATGCCAACTTTTCGCCATATTTAGATGTGGTTTTTGTGGCCGATTTGGGGCAAATGGTCACACCCACCACGTCTACTAAAAGTCATTAGTTTACTTTTCTTGTTTATGCATACATTTATATCGATTTGAAATCTTGGGAATGGCTATTTCATCAGTTGGCAAACCCAAGACGACGGCAAGAATTAAGATTGGTCTTTGGAATGTAATACAGTTACGATTCCGAATAAAGCAAGACAAAATTACTGCTTTCACAAATCTCCCAACAAATAAAAAACTAACGCTCATGTAACAGAGAAAACTATGCAGCCCAAGCAAAGCCGTTTGTAATGACATTCGGAACACAATGAACATGTAATGACCAAGATATTCCACAATGCTTGCTGTATATCATGGAGGTACGAGCTCCGCTCCTGGCTCCATGATCGTAGAGAGCGACTAACCATTGATGTGGTAGAGTTTTTTTAACCTCCATTGACAAACATACGCCTTCCCGAAAAATAATACAATAGAGGTTTCTACCAGAATTTAAAAAAAAATTCTGTCAAAGTATCAACGAGATGATGAGCTATTATCCCTACGGCCGGTGTGGATTAAGAGTGCTCGGCTTTGACTACGCTGTAGCTGTATTACAGTCCTGCCACACAGTAGCGGACTAGCGGGTGTGTAGACGCCAGAGTAGTAGCCGAGACCCTTGCCTGGCGAAAATTTGCAGCCATCTAAGTCTGTGTTCGTCCACTATTATATTTCCCTGCATTGCTATGGTGCATCAACTACGTTGGCAACTGTCCATGGTTACTGGGAAACACCGAGAATAGCCTAACCTGAACGTGCCTACGTAAACGTCTTTCCTTTTCGGAAATGCTGCACAGCAATTGAACTTCGAAACTGCATTTTGAGAATCCTTTCTCATTCACTCACTCCCTCACACAATAAAGCCACATTTGACTTAACAGGTGATCGAGATAGCAAGAACAGCCAAGTTTGACCAACCATGTTTAAGAACCTCGAAAAGGTACTAAATTATGTAATAAATGTTTACGAGATAAACATTCAAAACAATACGATAAAAGAGAGATGTGACTGGTCCAACCTGTTCAGTTTTTGTACGGTGAAAAGTTTGAATGTACTAGCTATACCACCGAAAATACCAGGCAAGTGTCCGACGGAAAGTACTCAAACTTGTATATACAAGACAGAGTCCTACATAAATCACATGCAGACGCATAAGGAATGTCATCGCTCGGGCTACTTGCGACAATTACTTGCATTATTGTACATATCACTAGACCATGGAAGCAAATCGACACCAAAGTCTTATACAATTGATTAACCAGGTATGAACTGAATATGCTCACGTGTTTTACAACAGGTTCATTAATAGTCAGTAAATAGACTAGAAAATTTTAGCATTTACTTAACAGAACAACTTGACCTACTAATGTGACCCCTGAATGGAAGGAATGACTTTCGCTAAATACTTTACACCACAATTAGCTAACTGTCGGATCAGTATCTGCAGCAGATTTCATCATACTTGGTGCAGTTATTTCAGTGTTATATGACTAATTATAAAACTTCATAAAATATGCAAATGAGCTATTTGTTAACTTGACACTGGCAAATGCTTGTCAGTACCATTAGATATTTATCAGATCAATATCTGTACCAGATTTCACTGACTTGGGTGCCGTAATTTTAGAGCTATATACCTAATTACAAAGTTCATTAAATATGCAAATGAACCCTTAATTAAGTTGACACTACTAAGTGCTTTACACCACAGTTAGATATCAGTCAGATCAGTATGTGCAGCAAAATTCATTAAGTTTTGTGCAGTTATATAGGATTTATATGACTAATCATAAAACTTCATAAAATATGCAAATGAGTTTTTTATTAACTTGACACAGCCCAATGCTTCTAAGTATATTTAGATGGATATGAGATCGATAATTGCTGCACGTATCATCAGGTTTCATGCAGGAATTTCAGAGTTATGTCACTAATAACAAAGCTCATTAAATATGCAAATGAGCAGATAATTGACATGGCACTCATAGTATCATCATAATTTTCTGAGATCGTCATCTGTGAAAAGTTTCATGAAATTGTGTGCAGTATTTCTTGATATATGTCTACACAATTATTACCGTCTCCATAGGAAAACCATTGTACGGAAAAAAACTAATATGCAAGCCACACTAACCAAATTCTCACCAATTCTTGCAAATAGCATATGGTACCTGTGTACCAAATCTGACTTGAATCTGTTCAAGCATTTTTGAGTTATCGCGTAAACAGACAGACAGACAGACACCCACACATACTAACATACACACACACACAGACAGACAGACAGGCATCACTATGACATTAGCCAACGTGTGATCACGTGAGCTTTTTTGCGAAACCCATCTCAAGGTCATGCAAACATCCAGGTCTCATGCCTCAAATCATGTCATATTCGAACTATGATCTTTCGACACACGTGTCGCAAAGCAATACATTTGATTGGCCAATTTTGCAAACCCCATGATTCGAATTCAAGCAGGAGCAACACTAACAATAACGCTCAGTAGTGAAACTTACAATGGTCTAAACACCGTTTTAGGGAGAAATGGGAGAAATTATATATCATATCGACCGATTAAGGGAACAAAGAAGAGATAAGGGGATATCATCGTCTGCATTAGACGCTGAGAGCTCGTGTAAGTTGAAATATTTTAATTCCTGCGCATGGTTAGTGTGCACATGATTAGTGGACGTCCATTGTGTACATTGTGTATAGTCAACGGCCTTTGACAACTGAGTGTTTACGGATTTCCAATAAGGTTTTAACCTAGAGTATGCTGCTTCGACCGTTTTTATGCTATGGATGAATATTTCAAACTAACTACTGTGTTTTTAGAACGTGATGTTACCACAAGAAGTAATTTCTGTCCGTATCGATTATTACATCAGTACTGATGCTAGAAACGACTCCGCATGCAATGCACATCAACAACACAAATCCGACATAACGCAACTGATGGACTACTTTTTATACACATAATGTGGGATTTGTCGGTTTCAAGTTATTCGCTTACAGAATTTCGACTGTGCTTTGAGTCTTTCTGTCTGTTTTACTGTTTTCTGTCTATCCGTCTGTCTGTCTGTCTGACTGTCTGTCTGTCTGTCTATCTATCTGTTTGTCTGTCTGTAACACAATTGGAACTATCTTGTGATTATAAGATCTTGAGCATTTTGTTGTAATCTATTTAAAAATCATCAATCTAACAGTGTCTTTGTGTGAAGACGAGGGCAAATTTTATAAATTATTGATAATTGCACAATCATCAAATACATATCTAACAAATTTTACATTTTTGTCTAGCTTTTCGCACTATCAGGAAAAGAGAACCCATTAAATGTCCCTGATTTGTCAATTTTGTTTAGGTTTAAGTGAAATTACAAATTCCCTTTCCAAGGTTGATTTGTAGGCATTTGCTTTTCTCACAGAACGATGCATGATAAAATTTTAAATTTTCGATCGTAAAATGGCCTTCTACCTCTACCCAAATCAGTTCTGCTGTAGTGTATGTTTTTTTTGGTGATCTCTCTTTCAAATGATTTGGTAGATGTTAAGAAAATGTCTTCTACATTTATTTATTTCATATACAAGGAAATGAGACCTGGTAAATTTTATAAAACTACCCTTTTCTTGTGTGCTAATAAATGCTGGAAACTTTTTAAAAATCACTGAACTATTTCAGCCCTTCTATTAAAAATGAACTATTTTTGGTAGATGCAAAGAAATGTAATCAATATCATCTGTCTGTTGAAACCTTAAAATATTAACGGCAAAAACCAACAGTTTTTGTCTGGAATTTTTAGGGACTGTGCAAAGATGTCTTTGCAGCTTTCAGGGACCACTCCAAGGAGACCCTAAATCTTTTAGAGACCACACTGACATTACCTTGAAAATTTCAGGGACCACCCAGATGAGTCCTTGAAACTTTTAGGGACCACCCAGATGTGACCCTGAATCTGTCAAGGACTATCCTGATGTGACATTGAAACTTTCAGGGACCACCCAGATGAGTCCTTAAATCTTTCAGGGACCACCCAGATGTGACCCTGAATCGTTCAAGGACTATCCTGGTGTGACCTCGAAACTTTCAGGGACCACCCGGATGAGTCCTTAAAATTTTCAGGGACCACCCAGATGAGTCCTTGAAACTTTCGGGACCACCCAGATGAGACCCTGAACCTTTCAAGGACTATCCTGATGTGACCTTCGCTTGTCAGCTTGTGCATTCACAAGCATTAGGCTTACTTGGTAAAGCTGACAGGCAGACGAATCACTGAAAAGATTTGGTCCAACTTCCTGCACATATAGCGTCAAAATTTATGACGGTCGAAGTTAAGATTATGTAATAGCTTAACACAGTGTCCTCATCGCTCCCATGTGTGACTGGTCGGCCGGCTCCAAAACACATCTTTGCATATTTATCACGCGACGAGATCTACAAGGCATGTTCTTCCCGGCATAAATGTGATAAATTGGGCAGTGGCTGAACCTTCAGTCGACTTACATGAGCAGTCCTTGACGATTTGTGGTAATTTACTCGTTGGTTGAAGTATGCTGTCACTAGCCGACGCGCCGCTGGTCTGAACAATAAACAATTAATTATTCGCAAACAATCTGTCCATGATGGCACATTCCATTTTAACCTACAGGGGCATCTAGGATTGTGCGATTGTGTAAGGTCGCGGGTAAGGTACATGTTGCTCTTTTATGCTGTAAAGTTTTCCCACCATTTAAAATACTATGGTTGTATGTTACAGTCTTCATGATTAATTTTGAGATGTAGTCAATGATACTTTTCTCATTGGGCGAGACATTGAATCGTACACCAACTAATATGGTCCCTGCTAATTTACATAGTAAAGGTCACGGGTCACATTGTTGTGAGGCTCTGCATTATTTCAAGTCGAGTGTGTATACAGCGTGATGTTCGAAATGGATTTTGACTACTGCACTAATTCCTTCGTCGGGGAAGGTTGCCGATTCTGAATGTAGGACGTCCATTACCACAATTATTTAATGGCAGGACTACATGGAAAGTAACAGAATACTGGATATCTCCGACGAATTTGATGTCTGTTACCACGGTCCTTTCTGGAGTGACACTGACAGTGCTGTTCCCGATCTCGACAATGATGTCAGCAACTGTGATTGTAGCGTGAACATGACTAAGACTATTAGTCCTTGAAATTTTCAGAGTTCAACCTGAGGTATCCCCGAATCTTCCAAGGACTATTCTTATGTGACCTTGAATCTTTCAAAAACCGCCATTGCAAGACGAGTCCTTGAAACATTCAGGGACCACCCTGATGTGTCCCTGGATCTTTTAGAGACCACTCTGATGTGACCTTGAAGCTTCCAGGGACCACCCGGATGAGTCCTTGAAACTTTCAGGGACCACCCAGATGAGTCCTTGAAGCTTTCAGGGATCAACCTGAGGTGCCCCTGAATTTTTCAAGGACTATTTTAATGTGACCTTGAAACTTTCAGGGACCACCCAGATGAGTCCTTGAAACTTTCGGGGACCACGCTGATGTGTCCCTTAATCTTTTAAAAGGGACCACTTAGATGTGACCCCTAAACATTTTTAAAGAATTGGCCTAGAGAGGCACTTTGGAATAGTAAACAACCAATCAGATATGATCCCGAAACCTTTAAATCCACCCAGGTTCTTCAAACAACACAGCAATCATCGAGTTTTGACCTCTAATCTTGACATTTTCAAGAATGTGTATCAATGAGATGAATTATCCTTTAAAAAATTGTCAAAAAGGATAAATTTACAATTTTTGAAAAGCAGATGGCTTTAATTACTACAATTTTTGTAATACTACTTTAACATTTAATTAAATAATTACAGTTTTGATGTTTTCACTATAAAAATTGATAATTACTAAATGCTTTGAGTAAACTCTCTCTTAGAGAGCACATTCTGTGACTTTTACTGTTCATCTTATAATCACAAAATAGCACAAAATAGTTCCAATTGTGTTCTGTGTTTCTGCATTTATGTATGTATGTATTTATATATGTATGTATGTATGAATGATCTCAGATTATTCTCTCACAGACAAAGCTTTTTGCATTATACCTATTCAAGTTATAGCAATTGCATGTACGGAAAAAATCAATGTATTAAATGTATCTCTGTTTACGATATTGCAGATCACTTGCTTTGTATCGGGAGCATCAATACAAACGTGGCATTGCATGTTTTGGTAAATACTTTACATGTCTTCTAATGAGCACTATCCTTACCTGGCATCTTGCGGATCAGTTTCCTCATTGGTGTGTCGGGATACCCGCTATCATAATTCTTTGTGACGTTTTTCATAGCTTTCTTCCAATCTCGAGGTCGTTGGTTAATAATTGCCACAACAACATCCCTGAAATAACATCATTGAGCTTTTGTGAATAAGCGGCAATGAACATACTTCAAATAATATACCTGAAAGATGTCCCATGAAATATTTATACTTTATTCCCTGATATATATATATTTTGTTCAGCGAAGGAAACTATGAGTTACATAATGACTATACCACCCAAGACTCGAAGACAAGAAGTTGCACGTATTTCTTGAGTTAAAGGAAGAAGTTTATGATTGAAACACCGTACACGTATCACTGCCTCAAGCCAAGAATCTGATCTTTTCGGCAAAATGAAAAGTGTTTCTCGACGATTACGTGCATAACCTTTTTAACTACTTTTGGAATAATATCAATAAACCGATTGCAAGTCGTGAATCGTTTCTTTAGTCCGCCGCGCGATTGAGCAAAGAACACAGTGTTCATGTTATTGTAGGGGCAAATGCTAGATGATGTCGAACTTTCAGGTGGCATTCGACTCTAGATACAAGAATACTAACCTGCAGATTTGCGACAAGACTAAATCATAAGGGACTCAACATTTTCCAAGTATATGTAGTTTGTCAGACTCTAATAACGCCAGGCTAAGATTTTGATCGCTGACAAACACTACAGGCCGCAAAAATTTGTTCAAAACGACAAGCACTTCAAAGATCGACGCAAACAACATTCTGACGTCCCAAATATTGTGATAGACGAGGGTTGTCATGATGTGACATTAACTGAGCATAAATTCCGTATTTTTGTTAAGAAATGACAAAGGTGGTTAATTTGGAAGTTATAATTATGTTAGCTGAAAGCGTGTAGAAAAAATATATACTAGCTTCTGATCAGAGTGATTCGACGCAATTTGATCTCCACATAATTATTTATGAAACCTCTAGTGTCGGGCTCTAAAGTGCTGAGCTCCATGTATAGCTAGTTGGATACATATCTGTATGGATTGTTATGCGAAAAGAAATGTCAAACAATATTTTCCTATGACATGTTTTACCAGGAATCCTTGCATTAAAAGCATTCCACGAAAATGCATCGATCTGTACATTTTCAATGAGCAGTGCAGAAATTATTGTAACAAATGTCGAACGTATCCCGAGGAATTACAATTTAAGACTGACTGTCGGATATTTTATATAACCACTAAGCCTAATTCTTCAGAGACAGCAAAGGCTATTAATGTATTTTCTTTTTGAGAAAACATGAAATAACAATCTGTATTAACAAAGAGACATTGAATAAACTCACTCGTTGTTACTGTCTATGGCGATATCCAGGCAATTGGAGCCTTGATCATTACAGAGGGAAAGGTCAGCGTTACAGTTCAACAAGAGTTGTACCACCCCAACATGGCCGTTTCTACAAGCAAAGTGCAGCGCTGTTGCCTGTTATGATACAGAGGATGTAGCTGATGAATAATTTCTGTATGTAAGGAAATACATATCAAAAGAAGTCTTGCAACATTTGTAAATAATAAAAATTAAACTTACACCTACGATTGAACTTCAATATAATTGATGGCAACCTCATCATGTCAATGTTGATATAAAAAACAGAAAAAGATATGTGTTCAAAAGGTAAAAGGATTCCTCTGTTGCATAAATCTTCATAGATATGTCACACTGAAAATGCCGAGAAATGTGTTGTGTCCATTAACCTAATTGAAACTGTGTATGTCTTTCATCTACTAACTTTTCAAATCTTCTAAACGTTATATAGTAACTAACACAGGGAGTAATATTATGAATATTCGTTAGAGCTGTCGAAAATTTGTAACTTGCATCTTTGACAGGTACTCGCATGAAAATGGTGTCCTGGCGTCTTTCTTTCGCATCAAACGTTTAATCCAAAGTTTGGTGTCAATGTAGGGAAACTAGAGGGAAACTTGTTTTTTACCTTTCCCATGTCAATTGGACGAACAGGATAGTTGGCAATAACCGATCGAAGGAATGAGTCTTCTCCAGCTGCCGCATGATGAAGATACGACGACGACTTTGAATTTCTGTCACATAAATGCAGAAAATCACAATCATTTTATATTATGAACAATTTTTGACGATATCTGAACGGTCGATCTTAATGACCTGGTTAGGTGTAGAAATAGTTTACACATATAGTGTTAGCCTTGTCGAAATCCCATTTTCAAAGACGACTTTAACAAATAAGATTTATTTACCTTGCCTGAACATCAGCACCGTTATTAAGGAGGACTTGAACAGTTTCTACATGACCTTTGCAAGCAGCTAGATGTAAAGGTGTGTTTGACATGTCATCTTTGCTGTTGATGATTATCTTCTTATCATCATGACGAATCAACTCGCTCACAGTACTGAGAGGTAAAACACATCCATAACATGATTTCTAAAAATTATTGTGTTATTGTTATTAGGTTCTGCACCAAAGGGTCATCTGTAAATCAGCATGTTATGCACTTAATAGTTTTCTACATCCTTCCCTACTTTCAGTATATTTTGTTATGATTTACTCATTTTTAACTAGATAAATGCCAAGTTTATAGTTTCACAAATGTGCTCCAACAATTTCATCATGCATACGGCGATATTCTACTAAAACAACGCAGGTGAAATAAGAAAGCAGGTGCCTATTAATTAATTGGGGAAACTTTACAATTATTGAAAATATGGTCTTTCCTTGGCAACTATAAACGAGCTTTGAATGCTTGAATGTATTGTGTGAAAATGAACATGAAGTGTTTTGGTGTACAATAGACGCTGTTTATTGGTATTTTATGCGGGAACGAGGCTGAGTGCGGGATCGAGGCTAGCCATGTGCAGCATTCATATTGTAGCCGCGGACTTTGCTAAACCCGCACCTTCCCGCCAGTATGTAAGAATTTTTTCTCAAAATGACTCTAGAAGGCGCCCTGGATTATTCGTTCACCGAATGGTGTGAAAAGAAACGCCTGACAAAGGACACGATAGACAAGTTGGTAACGGAAGAAATAAGTACGATGGAAGTCCTGAGCACCATACAGGAGCAAGATATCGTTGCCCTGGCGCTGCCGTTGGGCCAGCGTAGCCTTCTGAGACGAGCAGTACAAGAGCTTGTAACCTCCACAAATGTAATAATCTCCACAAATGTAATATCAACCACAATTGTAATAAAATGCACCCATAAATGTAATATCGCCCATAAAATGTAACAAAAATCAACCATAAATTTAATAAAAACACCAACCACAAATGTAATAAATGGTAACCATAAATGTAATAAAAAAACACCCATAAATGTAATACTTGTCACCCATAAATGTAATAAATCTATTTTGTCGTTGCAATTGAGGAATTAGCCCTTAAATATTGATCTATGTAATAAGGAAAGCAAGTCCACACATTATTCATTTCTTAATTGTTTGCGTTTAGTGTGTTTTGTATATTTGAAAGTGTATTTTACGTTTCCCTGTTTTATGTACAGAACTGATTGGCCATGGCTAGACACAGCTGTAATCTGAACGTCAGTGCAGTCTCTACTCCAGAGTGGGGAAGACTGTATAACACTACGATCCTTTAACGCCGTTTTTTCGAAAATTGCCGTACTTTCTTAATCGATCGCCTCAAATTCGTCTTCAGTGGAAAAATTGTGTGGAATAGTCGATAGATTGTCTGTATTCCTATGTCGTCCCACTTGAAGTTTGTTCCTGCACTAGGGATGCCAGGATGTCTAATTTTGTTCTACTGTGTTCAAGGTAGTCTTCGTATTGTTTTTTACTAGGTTTAAATATATGTTCTCGTCAACATGTTTTGTGTCGTAAGTTTCTGTTATAAGGTTTTATATTTCTCTGTTATTTGTTCTGAGTCATATGTCATAAACGCTGTGTGGTATCACTGGTTGACGAGTTATTTTGACGCTTCCTTATTTTGTAATTATCAGTGTCTAGAAATGCTGTTCCACTTCCATTATCGAACGGTTTGATCAGTACCTCGCCGTTTTCTGATAGCGTTCTCAAAGAATTCTATTCTGTGTTTCGGAAAGGAAACCTAGTTTCAGGAAAGTTTGCAATAACATTACACAAGTCTTATTAAAGTTATTATTTACTCAGGGCATTGATAAACTAATGATCACATATGCAAGTTCAAGTTTATTACATTTATGGTTGAGTTTTATTACATTTATGGTTAATTTGTTTATTACATTTGTGGTTGCGGGTTGTTA
>LD346775.1:58352-91478 GCA_001465055.1 Ptychodera flava | reverse complement strand
TGCATTGACTGGCCCGTCTCTGCACCTGTGTGACGTACACCAGCACAGATAAGAAATCCATATTACCCCTTTGTACGTCATCCAGCAGGTACTATTTTCAGTCTCTAGATACAGCGCCCCCCCCCCCCAAAGTTTTGGCTGCGTTCGCTTACCTTCAAAAAAGCACTGCACATTTTCATATACACTGCTTGTATTTTATTAATTAACATGAGAATATGGCGTCATTTAATCAGCTAGTTCAGAATTTGAAAGTAAAGTGTTCAACACGAAATACAACTTTTGTTCCATTTTCCTGAGTAAAAATGAATGCGGGAAGCCAGCGACACTTTTTGTTGTCTGTAGCTCCAGAGGTTGCGATAGATCTCATACCAATGCTAGTGTCCAGACCTCCTCCAAGTTGGACGGAGTGGCCTGCTCACTATGGCTGATCTAATGCAAGCTGATGGTTATGAACTGGATGAAGACATTCGCGAAATCTTTCGCGTTGCTGAAGAACTCGGCGTTATGGAACCCGATGTTTTTTTACTGAGGAGGAGTGTATACAACCTGCTCCGACTGTGACCAAAGCTCAGCTTCCGACTGCGACTTAAAGTTCGCGATATATCGAATATTTTCGGAAATCGACAAACAACATCTTGTCGAGGAACAACGTAAGAAAAATACCATAAAAGCTACGAGTTCATCCAGTTTCAAAAATCGATGACAGCAATTCGACAAACTGAGACGAGATCTGTACACGAAATTCCTCCGGTCGAACTTGACGGCTATCTAGGCAGGTTCTTTTGCAGGTGTTCGGCAAAAAGACGGCTCGGAATATGAACCTGACACCTTGACGTCATATCAGAGGGGAGTCGACCGCTACCTCAGTGTGAACGGATACGCTTATTCCATCTGTCACGATCTGCAATTTTGACATTCGCAGGAAACACTCAAGGCGAAACATTCTCAGTTAAAATTGCAAGGTAAGGTAAATAAGCCAAACGCTGCTGAAGAGCTCTCTGAACGCAAAGAAGATACATTGTATGAGAAAGGCGTCATCGGTACGCACAGCCCGGAAGCATTGTTGTTTCTCGTTTGGTCGAACAAGCAAAAGCACTTTGGCTTCCGGGGATGTCAAGAAAATCGGCAGATGTTATGGATGACAAGTGTTTAGAGTTCAATGAACTGGAAAACAAAACAAGATCGTCCGGCAAAGTTAACAAACAACCGCGAACGTATCCATCGATAGCTTTTGCTGTTCCCAATGACCCAACTCAATGTCCCGTATTTGCGTATAAGCAGTATGCACTTCTCTGGCCTCCATCACACCTCGGTAGCGACGCAATACATTATAAGCCAGAAACCAATTTCTGGTACAAGCGTCAACCGATGCGTTGTGGCTATCGACAGGATGATCGTGTCGGTAAGCAAGAATAAAAAGCAACTTATCGACAAGATCATGAGTAGTAGGAATTATGTGGTCATTTGGGATAAATAAGAATATTTAAAGCCATTTTATCCATTTTAGCTACAGGGAGGAGAAATCCCCCCTCCTGTAGCTAAAATTGATTGTGCAAACATGAGCAGTGGTGAGTCATAGCCAACACGTTGCGCAAGTCCCTATGGAGTCTGAGTGACCTATATATCTGACTCAGTGGGGAATTCCCTATCAGGTATTGCAACACTCACATTACAACAGCGTTCTGAAGGGAGACCATTTGTTCACTAGAGATTCTTCTACGGAGTTACGGACTCTGTTCTGGCTGTGATGTAAGTATAAAAAATCTGGTACATTTTAGCTCTTCTGGATGTAAGTATATAGATGTGAATTTTATTTTATAAAATAACCCTACGGAGTCCCTACAGAGTCGAATTCGTTGGCGTTAGTATTTTCCCCTATGGAGTCTATTCACTGTGTCTTGTGCAATACTGCTTTTGCAATAACTGTTGCTTCGCAGCCCCTACGAAGTCAGTGATGTCATGACGGAGGTCTGATATTCTGCAGCTTCTACAAATTTCTTTTTTCTGAACTCGGGAGTCACTAAGTTGTGTGCACTTCTCTGGCCTTCATCACACCTCGGTAGCAACGCAGATTTTTATCTCGCAATACACTATAAGCCAGAAATCCCCCCTCCTGTAGCTAAAATGGATTGTGCAAACATGAGCAGTGGTGAGTCATAGCCAACACATTGTGCAAGTCCCTACGGAGTCTAAAGTACCTATATATCTGACTCAGTGGGGAATTCCCTATCAGGTATTGCAACACTCACATTACAACAGCGTTCTGAAGGGAGACCATTTGTTCAATAGAGATTCTCCTTCTGGTACATTCTAGCTCTTCTTGATGTAAATATATAGATGTGAATTTTGTTTCATTAATTAACCCTACGGAGTCCCTACAGAGTCGAATTCATTAGCGTTAGTATTTACCCCTATGGAGTCTATTCTTGTGCAATACTGCTTTTGCAATAACTGTTGCTTAGCAGCCCCTACGGAGTCTGTGATGTCATGACGGAGGTCTGATATTCTGCAGCTTCTAAAAATTTCTTTTTTCTGAACTCGGGAGTCACTAAGCTAGTGAAGACTTTAATGTACTATTCTCAACAGAGACCATTGCATCATTTATGATATAAACCAACCCATATATGTTATCATCTCGAGCATCATTGTCACTCTTCACTGATGTATCTTTTTTTCAGGATTTCAAGCTGTATAACACACTGCATAAAAACCCTATAATACTTATTGTATTAACATGGATTATTGCCTGTATTTTGGCTGAAGAGTGCATATACAGATGAATACAGCAAGAATTCATTTTTTTGTATTAAGCAAACCTGTATTCATTTGGATTCATGTGAATTCACGTGTATTATACTATAATACAGGCAAATCATTAATGTGAATTTATCTGAATTATTGGGTTTGCATGCAGTGCCATATTTTGAATTAAGTACTTTTAAACCATTTCCATGAAATGCAATATCTTTAAAACTACGCAGATCAATAAACAGACAGAATTTATTCTTCAAATAATCGACCTCATCCATGTCAATTTCACACCAATTTTTATCTTCAGCAAAATACCGTCGTGTTTCTGTCCAAAATTGTCTTGGTAACATCTGCTTAGCGTATATTTTATTTGCAATGCCCTCAATCGTTATAGAAACAGATTCAATGGATGGATTAAAGAAAAGTTCACTTTTCAGTTCTGACTGTTTCTGATCTTTACTGAAGAGTATCATGATACCTCTTATGCTACGACGTGGTACATTTATTTTCATTGATAACCGTGGTCGATTCTTTGAATGAGATTTTTCTTACAAAACTTTTGCCATTGTTGTAATATCCTGCTGTATCACTCGCGATGGTGGGATCCGTGATCGTTTCATATTCTTTTTGAATGCTTTTTTCAAATTATACTTTGGTGTAATAGTATGATTACTGACAATTAATTTGGAGGCGGGTGCAAGCGTAATATCCTATTCGATATGACTACCTAGCGCTGATGGATATGGAACCTCATGACCTGTTATGAGGGGATGAGTCAGACGAATAGCACATTTTGTTTTATATGTGTCAAAAAAGTAAATGATAGTCCACAACGACAGGATCTGCATTGGCCGCGCCACTTCTTAATTTTCTCTGATTTTCGTTCTGAATTCTATAAAGTGTCATGTTTCTATCCCTCTCTTTTTTGTGTTTGAAGAGATCACGATAGCATTCAATAAAGTTATATATATTCAAATTGAAAAGTACCTGCCCCTCAAATGTGAGGACCATACGCGCGATTATATTTTTGCAACATTTTGAACTACTTGATTATCTTCATGCCCCATTGCCTCGAGATAAAAACCAGGTCAAAAGTATCTTGAACTAGGACTACTCCGCTTTTTAACTTTGGACACCGTATGATAAGTGTCTTGCCTGGAACTGCCACACTTGGAACATTAGCAATCACATGACATGTCCGTTCTGCCTTCGTTCCCTGTGGTATTCAGTTGCTGAAATTCGGTAATAATGATCTATTGTATCCCATTTTCTCTTCGTGTATTGTAATATAGTAACATAGAAGAAAAAATTCACAGATAAAATAAAATAATCACTTCTTTACATAAATATTTCCATCTGACTGACAGATAAATCGATTACCGGTGTCCTGAAACAATCGAAGAACCCAATATTCTTGTAAATGATGACACTCACGGTCATCTTCTGCCTCCTGGGATAGGTTTATGAATTCTAGTTGCTTAAAGAAGTAAGTCTTTTGACATTCCTTCACAAAAGCTAATATGTTACTAATATAGATTATCATCTTTGAGTCTCACACCTGGATTTGCTTGAAGGATATGTCGATTTACCCGTCAGAGTTTACACCATTCCAAATCGACAGAGAAACCAAAGAGGTCTTTTTTAGAAAGAAACGTTGTAATATTCTTTTTACCAAACATGCGGGGTCATATCAATACATAATTTTATTTATTATTACTAATGTTAAACCAGTTACAAATATCCATAGTTGTTTTCCAAAAATCCGACCACCGATCCACCTGTTTTTAATAGAAAACTGACAAGAGAGTCAATTAAAGCTGGTATTGCAGCAGCACTTTTTGCCGCCAAGTTCTTTACCCATTCACCCAATTGCTTTACAATTTCCTTCGCTTTTGTATATACTTAGGGTTGTCCTGAGCCATTGTTTGCTCCAGAGCCGCCAGTTCCAGCTGACCGTCCTCCTTTAGTCACAGCCAGGGCAATTATTGATATTGTCATTCCAAGGGCAGTCAGTATTGCAGCGATTTTAATAACTTCCGCTTAAATAACTCTGTCAGCTTCAGCATGAGTGACAATTCTGGATCGCAAATCACATTACAAAGAGACCTTGTCGGCGCCAGACTTTCATGTGCCCCACTGATCTTATCATGTTCATATTCAATTTGATCAACAATTTTAGCTTCTCTTGTTATGATTTCAGCTTGTAGTTTTTTTCAGCTTTTTCTTTTGCTTGGGTGTGTGTTTCAGGAATTTCCTTTAACTGTGCCTCTCTAGGCCAGTCCTTAAAACAATGTTTACAGGTCATATCTAAGTGGTCCCTTAAAAAGATTAAGGGACACATCAGGGTGGTCCCCGAAAGTTTCAAGTACTCATGTGGGTGGCCCCTGAAAGTTTTAAGGTCACATTAGGATAGTCTTTGAAAGATTCAGGGACACCTCTGGTTGGTCCCTGAAAGTTTCAAGGACTCATCCGGGTGGTCCCTGAAAGTTTCAAGGTCACATGACAGTGGTCTCTAAAAGATCCGGGGACATATCAAGGTGGTCCCTGAATGTTTCAAGGACTCGTCTTGGCGATCTTTGAAAGTTTCACGGTCACATTAGGATAGTCCTCGAAAGATTCAGGGACACCTCAATTGGTCCCTGAAAGATTCAAGTACTCATAGACTTAGTCATGTTTACTCTACGATCACAGTTGCTGACATCATTGTCGAGATTGGGAACATCACTGTCACTCCACAAAGAACAAATTCATCGATGATATCCAGTATTCCGTTTCTTTCCATGTATTCCTGTCATTGAATAATTGGGGTAATTGGGTCCTACATTCAGAATCGGTAACCTTTCCCGACGAAGGAATTAGTGCAGTAGACAATATTCATTCGAACGTCACGTCGTTTACACACTCAACATGAAACAATGCAGAGTCTGACAACAATGTGACCCGTGACCTTTATTATGTTAATTAGCAATGACCATTTTATTTGGTGTACGATTCAGTGTCTCGCTTAAAAAAACGAGAAAAGCATCATTGACCTCATCTCCAAATTAATCATGAAGACTTTAACATACAACCACAGTATTTTAAACGATGGGAAAACTTTACGGCATATAGAGCAACATGCACCTTACCCGGGACCTTACACCATCGTGCGATGTGCCCTAGGTGTCCCTGTAGGTTAAAATGGAATATGCCATCATGAAATGATTGTTTGCAAATTGTTTACTGTTTAGACCAGCATCGCGTCGGCTAGCAACAACATAGCAAGCGAGTACATTACCATGTATCGGCAACACTGCTCGTCTAAATCGACTGAGGGTTCAGCCACTGCCCAGTTCATCACATTTATGCCAGGGAGAATATGCCCTGTAGATCTTGTTGCGTGATAAATACGCAAAGATGTGTTTCGGAGCCGGCCGACCAGTCACACATCGGAGCCATGAGGACGTTGGGGTTACGCCATTACATAATCTTAACTTCGAGGTGCTGAATATTGACGCTTATGTGCAGTTAATAGGATCAAATTTTTCCAGTGATTCCTCTGCCTGTCAGCTTTACCAAGTAATGCTTGTGAATGCACAAGCTGATGAGGGAAGGTCGCATCAGGATAGTCCTTGAAAGATTGAGGGTCTCATCTGGGTAGTCCCTGAAAGTTTCAAGGTCACACCAGAATAGTCCTTGAAAGATTCAGGGTCACATCTGAGTGGTCCATGAAAGTTTCAAGGACTCATCTAGGTGGTCCCTGAAAGTTTCAACGACTCATCTGGGTGGTCCCTGAAAGTTTCAAGGTCACACCAGGATAGTCCATGAAAGATTTAGGGTCACATCTGGGTGGTCCCTAAAAGTTTCAAGGACTCATCTTTGTTGTCCCTTAAAGTTTCAAGGTCAAGTCAGTGTGGTCTCTAAAACATTTCGGGTCTCCTCGGAGTGGTCCCTGAAAGCTGGAAAGATATCTCTGTACAGTCCCTTAAAAATTCCAGACAAAAACTGTTGGTTCCTGCCTTTAATATTTTAAGGTGTCAACAGACAGATGATATTGATTACATTTCTTTGCATCTACCAAAAATAGTTCATTTTTATTAGTAGAGCTGAAATAGTTCAGTGATTTTGTAAAATTGCCAAGCATTAATTAGCATACTCACAAGAAAAGGGTAGTTTAAGCAAATTTACCAGGTCTCATTTCCTTGTATATGAAATAAATAAATGTACAAGACATTTTCTTAACATCTACCAAATAATTTGAAAGAGAGATCACCAAAAAACATACACTACGGCAGAACTGATTAGGGTAGAGGTAGAAGGCCATTTTCCCATCGAAAATTTAAAATTTTATCATGCGTCGTTTGGTGAGAATAGCAAATGCCTACAAATCAACCTTTGAAAGGGAATTTGTATTTTGACTTAAACCTAAACAAATTGACAAATCAGGGACATTTAATGGGTTCTCCTTTCCTGAGCGTGCGAAAAGCTAGACAAAAATGTAAAATTTGTTCGAGATATATTTGATGATTGTGCAATTATCAATAATTTATGAAATTTGCCCCCGCCTTCAAACAAAAAAACTCTGTCAGATCGATGATTTTTAAATATATTATAACAAAATGCTGAAGATCTTATAATCACAAAATAGTTCCAATTATGTTGTATATACCCATGTCGTCTGGTGTCATCTTCTCAGCCGGTATTTTATCGTTTTTTACATCTTCAGAATGCAATGTACGACTCATATATTCGGGCTCTGCGCTAGAGGAATATTTGACTGTTGTAAATTCTGAAGAACCCAGACTTTTTTTAATGAGGTGCGCTCTAAAAATCCACGTCCTTTAAGATTTGACAGCGTGAGGTTTTTATAATACAGCTTTCCATTCTTAACCTTAGCATTCAAAATCAATTCGCTTCATGCTTGCGGATTTTCAATTTTTTTCTCGTCTAAGAATTGTTCAAGCCATTTGCTTTGTAATTTCTACTCTTTGTCCAGTCAAATGATCCACATGCGGGCTGTCACTTGAGCTGTCACGTGTGCTAGCCTGGAACAATCGGCTTCTGCAAGGGCATTATCGTCTATAATGTATGTTTCAGCAACATCAGCATCATCATCCAAATTAGTAGTCGCGCCAGCGGCTTACTGACTACGCATGCGCTTATTCATAATATACTATGCGAGTAACCGGAAGTGTACCCTTCTTTCTCATGATGGGCGCCGCCATGTTTTTTTTTGAGTACTCGTAAATAAACAAATACGAAACAAATTACTATGATATAACATGCCTTTTATAAAATATACCTCTTTTATTAGCCAGTAAATGTTATTATACACCTTGTCGCTGATACAAAGTATCGTTGATATAGATAAACGGAGAAAACTGTCGTGCATATGAACGGGGGCATACGCAAAGAATGCTGGGATTGAATTATAGAAGAGCGCCCCCTGTGTCAATAATTAGATTCAAAAATTGCAAGTTTTTAGACGGAACGCTATAGTTTTTAGCTTGCAAGTGGAAGGTGGGCAGTGCAGTTACCATTGCAATGATAATTATTGCATAATACGTCCCTTGTTTAACGCCATAGGCTGTTATCATTGTAAAAATTGCCAATTTTTGTCCAAAATTTTTACACGCTACAGAAAATCTACACCTGCCCTGCTGCAGGGTTTGACGTCGTGTAAGTACGTGAACTGCTTTCATCAGAGGGAAACTGGGCATAGTTGTCATATAAACGTTTATGAAGTAACAATTACAGTTTATCATGAATCAATACAAATAACATTGCCAATCTTAACCCCTGGCGCGACACCAAGGGCTCAGCCCTATATAATATTATTAAATTCATAGAAATCCTAGAGTGGTATATCTTCTCCTCCTGTTGTCATGTCATATTGTGTCTCTAAATTACTACAATTATTTTTTATCATCCCTTACATATACAGTGTAAAACCAAATGCACATCTCAGTTATTAAAAGTGTTGAACAATTGGCCGACTAAATCAAAAGAACTAGCGCTGCATATCGCCGCAGTTACAAATTAAAGTGGCACTCACACTTGGTAACATTTTTAAAGCACATTTTTTAATGCCAACAGTCGATATTGGACGAGGCGACCGCGCGGATCGCGCGATATCGATAAAAACATGTCTTCAAAAAAGTAAAAGTTTGAATTCCAGTGGCCCACCTAAATTCAGCTTCCGAACATCGAACGTTCGGCACTGATATCACTGTCAACTAAGCTATGGAGTACGAGTCCACGCTGACGCTGCTGTATGCCACAGTACCACTCATGGTCGGTGATCGGTCATGGCCTGTGGGAGAAAGCTGAGTCTTACTGACTAGGCGTATAAACGAAAGGCGTATAAACTAAAAACAATTTTTGCTGATTCCACAAGGTTTGGCAAAGGTGACTAGCACAATTATGTGCGGTTGATACATAGCGGCCGCCGCGTGATATGCATAGAGCATGCCACACGCACATACCACGTGCATGTCGTACTGTGTGGCAGACGACAAAATGTAGTCATCGGAGGCGGCTTATATTTGATGTTTATGTGGTATTGGCTAAAATATAATACAACTGATTTAGAATAATGAAAACGACAAAAACTAAGGAGAAGGTTTTAAAAACTTACCTGAGGTAAAGGCATAATGCTGTATATAAAGTCTTTGCAGTGGGAAGTAAATTAATTGCGTCGTTCGAACTTATTATAGACTCACTAGAATATCGTCAATCAGCACAACAACAAACCTTTGGAGGATTTCGAGTCAAAATTAGAACGATCGTAAAACTTTGGGATGTGAAAAATACGCTCGGGAAATGACATGTTTTATCGATATCTCGCGATCCGCGTGCAGTCGCCAAGTCAAATATCGACCGTTGGCATTAAAAAAATGTGTTTTAAAAATGTTACAAAGTGGGAGTGCCTCTTGGACGAATTGATATGGTGTTATTATTGATGTAATACAAGGAAAAACGGAAGTATCAAAAAGACGTGAGAAATATAAACATGATTATGTACAATATAAGCAGTTGCTTACACAAATACCAGAGAAAGGTGCAACAACAGAAAACGCCTCAGACCTTATTCAGGACATATTCAAGCAGGCACTAGATATTCAAAAACAGGAAGGATTTAGTCCACCTCTCGAGCGTTACATGAGGCTGTACGGTTTAAATGGTTATGTAATTTAACCCTGTTAGGAACTCCACCCTAACGGATCTGTTTCTGCCAACCATTTACCCGTGTCTTGATCATATAACTGTATACGTTTGATATCATTGGCCGCCATCATTATTTTTAGAACGCCTTTCGCTCCAGATTTCACCAGCTTTTTTAACAAACTGTATATAATGTGCCCATTCGGTCTCCTCACAAAGGAAGACACCATTTTCAAACAGATACTCATATTCTTCAAAGGGCAGATGTTTTCTAACACAATGATCTTTTATCCCCTTATTTTTTGTCATCTCCGAAGTTGGTGTCTTAAAAGCATACACTTTTGAGCAAATGCCGATATATTTAAGAATAGATTCTCCATTCAATCCATCTTTAAATTTATCTATCACCTTTTTATTAATCTTTGGGAAATTGGCGCCTACTCAGCAGCTGCTCATCCCAATAGTATCTTATATCGATCCCTCCCTATTATTTTCCACATCTTTCCAAACTATATCATTGAAAGTTACATCTGGAGAAGGAAGAGGCACACTGTATATGAAACTTTCAGTATCCATGTAGGCTAACCTGATACCTTGGATTTGCTTTCGAAAGTGTAATTATAATGTGTTTCATAGATATGCAGCTTAGAAAGTTCTAGTACTGCCGCACCAATGAAAACTGGCTTTACATAATTATGCTCATCCCTATTCAGTTCCAGTAAGACACTGTCGCAGGAATCACCATCCTCTACGCTAGTTATGTCAGTTATATGTTTTATTCAAGTAACCTGCAATGTAAGACATACTTCTCTCTATCTTATACACTCGTGATCAGTCGAGTAACCTGACGCTTTGAAAATTCATGGTGATGTGGCGCGAGAGGTAGATCACGTTCTTTATGTAAGTGTTTTGGGTATTCTAGGTCTATTTCTAGAAAAGAGGGTGGAAATCTGTCACCGGGCTCCCAATTAAGACCAGCCCCGCCTTCCCTAGCAGACCACTCTAACCACTCTTCCTTCATCATCCAATGAAATCCACCCAATGGCATTGGCTTGCTCATTGCCGATCCGTAAAGATTATTAGCATCAAGATATTTTATTTCAGACAACGGCTGACTTGGATCATAATCCGTGTAAGCCGGATGATTTGTCTTTAACTTAAGAATATTACACTGACTGATACTGCCTCGAATTCCCCTCTGAATAAAATTCATCTGTTCAGCATCCTTTACGAGTTCAAACTTATTATCCGTGTAAAGTAACATAACATCTCATGTCAGGCCGGCGCTGACATATAGTGCGCCGGATCCAGCTTATATATGTCTATGTATTCCATTTCAACAGTAGTTGGCCACAAACGGGGTGTACGTCTTCCAATGCTTTCTAGTCTGACCACATTTATTTTTGTGAAACTCTTCCTAACCCAACTTTATACTTGCCATAACTGCATACCGGAAGCAGTTCTTGCCACTACCTCGATCAGAACGGCCTTCGGGGGTACGTACCAGGACCGCTAGGTAGAATCAGATCGCTCACACAATGCTTATTTTAACCATTGGGGCAGTTGGGCCGCGCCTGCCCCAAGTAGAACTTCTATCAGTCTTACTTCAAAATTAATTATCTCCTCGAGAACGAGGCCAGAACCCTCAACAATATGTCTGATTTTATCAAGCAAAAGGTCAAAGCGATCTATTAATTGTTGTCTCACATTCGATTCCGATCCTCCTACGTCTTTTGTGTATTTATCTTTTAATTTAACAGGCAATGTTCGAATTTGTGAACTACCGTTTTGGCGAACAACCCAGAGGCGACTCATGTACCAGAATTTGACGCCACTTTTTCTCACACAATTGCTGACTTTTATAATGGGAAAGTGGAGAGCGCCGATTTTCAGAACAAGTTTATAGAACATACTCTTAGTTTACAATGTCGTGCTGGTGCAGAATCCGCTGGGAAAGCCACACAAACTACATTATTTGTTACTCAAGTATAATTCAACATCTGACTTTTTCTTGAATTAGAGGTGTTTCCATGCAGTCACAAGAAAAAAGGTGGTTTCAAAGGCATTCGACGATTTACACAGTTTCATCATCATATTCAAAGATACATCTTTTCTTGGGAATATTGCTAGAATGATATACCACAGCCAGTAGTGCTGCACCATACGGCAAAACTTAATTGCTGGTCCCAGTATTTCATGTGCGGGCTACCCAACCAGATATTACTTTCTTTCGCTGATCGATGAGTCATTACGTTATCTTTGAATATATCCCGCGAATGAAAAGTAAATTTATCTGTCGGCGTTACATATATTTGTAAGTCCATGATAATAGGTTTTATGTCGTTCAGTTTAGGAGGAATATCAGCATGCTGTACTGTCGGTATATGTTTTTTATTCAGTTGAAAAGCAACCGGGAATGCATCTGTACTCATGATTATATGTGTTTCTATGTACAGATAGATTTTTAATGGAGGAGAATTTTCATATTCATAGTTTACTACCATATTTTATCTTTGATCTCATATCTCAGACTGTGTTAATACTGTATTTTGGATTCAGGTTTAAACGAATTTTTATTTTTTACTAAGAATAGATAACATATTGCAAACAATCGAGAATTTAATAAAATCATCGGCAGCGGCGAATACATCGACAGCAACAGCACCCTATCAGAATGGTTCCGAAGGGGCACAACCATCAGGGCCTTCGGAAGCCCGATCCATAATAGAGAGGAAGCGTGAAAAACTACTCTGTGACATGGCAAGTGGTCAAAGTAAGTGATTTTTGGTAAGGAGATTACAATCGAAAGTGTTGAAAGGTGGAATGATGATACGGTAATTAAAGTCTTTAAAGTTTATGAAGCGAGATACAGTTCTCTTATAAGTGATACCGTCACTCAAAGTTTCATAGATCTAGGAGCCTGTGCAATCAGTCAGGTAGTTCCAATCGATGACCGAGAAAACTATGCCAATGATCTTAAAAGGATTTTATTCTAAACAGTAAAATAAAAAGATTATCATGACCGATAGCCTTCACTTGGGGGCCCACACTTGCTCTAGTTTCTACCTGTTTAATTACAGGTAAACAGGTAGATTTTAAAAAAATCGGGTTTAATATAATACCCGAAATAAGTGGTTTCAACTTTGAAGCACCGCAAACAGTTTCAACACTGACCCAGCAAACCAAAACGCCACCACAAGCCCCTCCAATGACTACCCTTTTGGAACGCGCCACAGAGCAACATAGAGAAAATTACATTCCTGATGAAGCATCCATGGAGAGTTGCTGCAGGGAAGAGATTAGCAGAATGGAACAGACAGAACAAGGGGGGAAACACCAATCAATACTGCTGCGGGAATCAATAGCAATGACTAATGACAGTATGACTGAGGCAGACTATATAAGCCTGCCGCCTACGACGCCACAACAGTGTGACAGATGGTATAATAATTGTTATCTTGTTTTAGGTGTTATAGGAGTTCCATTGACTGCACTATTGGGGAAGTGCTCGATATATTTGCCCTCTTAAGCGACCGAGTCAGCTTACGGGTGAGCCCCTTCAGAACTGTGCCGATAGGGTGCCTACGCGTGATCTGCTTCAGAAAGCGATGCCTACAGAGCCGGTAGCGGAAAAGAAGTTTTCCCAACCAAGTCCCGGTCCCTCTACATTGTATGAGATGGATTAATATGTGCATTGACCCCATGGAGAATTATTTTTATTTTATTTTTCTATTTATATACGTGTCAGCAATCATGGATACTAAAACAGTTGTAAACACAATGTACGATGGCATTGTAATTGCTGGACTTACGATGGGATATCTTATGATCTCCAGCAAATTTCTGAAAATGGATATGGGCGATCCAAGCCGACCAAATCTCACTCGGTGGACAAAATGAGGAGGAGCGACTGCTGCTGCGGTTGTGACTTAAGAATTCCTTGAACAGAAAAATATTATTCCAGCAGAACCTTATACTTTGCAATGTATATACGTACAGTAGTAAGGATGATCATTTGTATTGAAAGCAAAATGGGCAAACCAGTTACTGTTGATTTTAAACCTAGCATTGACATAACACGATTTACTAAAATAGGACTAATTGAGTGTTCACTCTATAATTCATGGCATAACATAACAGGGACGAATAGTATAATAAAACATCAAGAAGGTGACCAACAGAAGAAGACTACAATATCGATACACTAAACAAAGCAATCGGGTTGAAGCAGAAAATTAATTTTGAAAAACATCTGCTGACAAGCCGCATTTATCTAACTTTGGCAAAAGATGTTAAAGTATTTTTTAATGCCACAGGTAACTTTACTAACCTCGGTTTCAGATATGCCATATGACAACCCCGTGATAAAAAGTACTATGAGTCCGAAGAGAGCAGATTACTTAACAGCCACTAAATACATAGTTCATTCAGATGCCGTCGATGTTACTTGAAATTACGTTACAAGCGGCTTGGGTGAATACATACAGGGGAAAACCTCAAACTGTTTACAAATACTTCCCGTCCTGGATACTAAACCAATAAGTGAAAAGGTTAGCTATGACTTAAAAAACAGCTCAATTTCCATGCCATTGAGGAAGGGCATAGATTGAGTTAAATGCGTATTTGGATAACAGATCAGGATGGAAATATAGTCAATTTCAATAACTTGCCCACTAGCTTTTGTATAGAACTGCTGTAGCTCCCTAATGGAACCCTATCAGCGTAGCATCCTATCGGAACGCAAACCATCCAGCGACCAATCCTCTAGCAATATAGATCATTTCATATTTTTTTTGCGTAGGACTGGGTTAATAATAATCTGAGAATTGAACTGGTGCTGACCCTTTGTCTCTGCTAGGGGAATGCGCTGCAGCTTTTTCCAGGATTTCTGCATCTGTGTCTCTTAATTCAGCTGCAGCATGTGCATCCTTTGCTTGATTTTCTCTTTCCCAATCAGCCTGGAGTAATCTTTTTTCTGACCAGACATTGGGGTCATGTTCAAAATTTTCTAATACCTTATCATGTCTAATTTTTTCTTCCATCAGAGCCCAACCATTCCCGCTAAGCTTTTGACTGATAATATTTCCTCCTTAATACAGCACCGAGAACTGTCATTCCTATTGCTGCAGCCATGGTCGTTGGTTAGTTGTATATTATTACAAGGTATTATTTAATTTTCCACTGTATATATGACAAGATACGAAGATCTTAGTGATGTTAAGGTTACAATAATACTAAGATCGTAGGTAACCATAATAAGGATTACATCCTTCGATACAAGGACAAGGTAAAAACGGTTCGTTTTTGCCGCTGCGTCTGTACAAAGTCATGAACAAGCTGTAGAGTTTTCCGAACTGAAAGATGTAGATGAAAATATAGACGCTACAAAGACTGCAAATGATCCTACTTCCTTTGCTCTTACATGGGATGGGGCTAGTCAGAAATTCAGGCCTTATAATGTACCATGTAACATTTTGGATATATTGGATAGTAAAATTGCAGGTGGAGTTGATGAATTGCCAGGGACTCCAAATGTTATTTATTTCAATAGTAATGTTAACAAATTCTAATTGTCCCATTTTTGCCTATATCTTAAACCTAGTGATCCATACATCATACTACTCAGTATACAGATTCACCTTTAAATTAATCCTCTTAATACAATAATGTCGTCAGATAATACACTGCGAAGGTTGATAAAGAAGGGGGAGAATTATTCTTCATATACGGCTAGTGGAATTCCAGTAAGATTATTTTGGGACACAACTTTAAAGAAACTGGGTCTGAAGAATTTGGGAGAGGAGACAGACGGCCAGCCAACAGATGACAGATAATATGAAAATACTTCAACATGGTACAGTTTTTATCAAATTCATAAAATTGGGTACATCAGACGAGTTTGATGATTTAATTGGAAGTATCGCTATAAAAACAGATTCAAGAACACCTTGCAATATTATAATAAGTATCAATAAAGACAAACAGGATTTAGATATTGTTGCCCACAGTAGTGTAGAAAATAGTAACATTTCATTTTTAAAAAAGATTCAACCACGTACACTTTAGACATCAGTACCATTTTCCTGAAGCAATTCATTTTGTTTGAAGTAATGGTCTTCCCACACATTTTAAGTTCAGAGGAAATGTCTAAAATTTTATCTATCGAATGAGCATAAGAAAATTAACTCCCGAGTTCAGAAAAAAGAAATTTGTAGAAGCTGCAGAATATCAGACCTCGGTCATGACATCACAGACTCCGTAGGGGCTGCTAAGCAACAGTTATTGCAAAAGCAGTATTGCGCAAGACACGGTGAATAGAATCCAAAGGGGAAAATACTAAAGCTAACGAATTTGACTCCATAGGTGACTCCGTAGGGTTGATTAATGAAATAAAATTCACATCTATATACTTACATCACAGCCAGAAGAGCTAGAATGTACCAGAATTTTTATACTTACATCACAGCCAGAATAGAGTCCGTAACTCCATAGGAGAATCTCTATTGAACAAATGGTCTCCCTTCAGAACGCTGTTGTAATGTGAATGTTGCAATACCTGATAGGGAATTCCCCACTGAGTTCATATATAGGTCATCAAGATTCCGTAGAGACTTGCGCAATGCGCTGGCTATGACTCACCACTACTAATGCTTGCGCAATCCATTTTACCTACAGGAGGGGGGATTTTCCCTCCCTGTAGCTACAATGGATAAAATGGCTTTAGATATTCTTATTTATCCCAAATGACCACATAATTCCTACTACTATCATGATAACTTGCGATCGAATGCAAATTGTACACTTATGTCACCATTTTGCTTTATCAAGTGTTCTCAAATGTACGGATATCGAGTTGAAATAAAGTTTCCTCAGGTGAAAAAAGTGTGTTTTCCATAATTTCGCCTTAGGCCCACGTGTTTAATTGACAATTGAATTGCTGACATCGCTTTCTAAAATCCAATCGCCCGTTTTATAATAAACCATCAATGAAATCTTTTTCGCAATCTCAATATTTCACGTCTTCGAGGCTCAAACTGCCAGGAAATTGAATTAAAGAGCATAACAAACAAAATCGCAGCTTAAAAGAGGCAACAATTCTTCTTTTATTCATATCTATTATTGTCTTTTCCATCTGCATCGATAGCCCGGTGGCAAATTGTGTACGTAGAGCGCTCTCAAAAGAAGAAGTAAGCCTCGCTCCAGAACAAAGTAGGTTTGAATCCTGGTTGCGGCCTGGTGATTTTTCCCCCTTTTATTTTCTCATTTACTTTGTAATTTTTCCCTTCTGTCTCTTTTACTCTCCTTTCCCATTTTTTTCTTTTCCTTGCTAAATTCATTGCATTTGACAATCTCCGACGATCCACTGCCAGTAATTTGAGTCAAACTAACACCCCCACGCAAAGCGCCATACTACTATTACTACGCACAGGCGATATATGAAACTCACCATCACTCGTTTGGTCATGATAACGTGCGATTAAATGCTTGCCGATGAGGCATTAACATTACGGTTATTTGCTGTGTTTGATGATCGCAAAGAAACAAAGCCTCAAGATCGTGTCGATTATAAGATTTCCCCGCTTATTTGTACGATCATCGTGCAAATAAGTGGAAAATGCTTCTTATAGACACGGTCATCGTGTCAATAAGTAATAGTCCGTGGGCAAGAGGGGGTCTACGTGCACCCCCCCCCCACAGGATAACAAACCTGTATTTTTCAGAACCCTTGGGATCCCTAGAATACGAAATGGAATTTTAACAGAAAAAATATAGGGACGCAATAGCTGTTATGGTCATGTTTTGAAGGGTACCGAAAAATCACGATTTTCCAAGCCAAATGCATTTTCGTCAAATCTGTCTTCTTGTAAGTCATGTGCTGAGCTCATTTTTTAACATAACCTCATTTGTTTGGTATCATTAGAAAGGGAATTTATTCTTCTTGAAAATGACATATTGCACTATACAATATCTTCTACAGTTTTTGTCAAATATAACCAAAATTTACCCCTTACCCCAAAATTTAACATTACAAATTACAGAAAATCTCAAATTCTACCAATGTTTTAGCTAGGCATGATAAAAAATGCAATGCTTTGTCTGAAATATGTTTTATTTGATACAGGGACATGTCAAAATTATGAAATAGACTTTTAACAGAAGAAATATTGGAAATCTACAGCTGTAACAGTCATATTTTGAAGGGTACCGCAAAATCATAGTGTAGCAGAATTGCATGCATTTTTGTTAAAACTGTCTTCTTATAAGTTATCTGCTGAGCTTGTTGTTGAATATAACCTGGCTTGTTAGGTATCATTAGAAAGATAATTTACTAATATTTAGAATGATATATTGTAACATGCAATATCTTCTACAGTTGTCATGATATATAACCAAAACTTACCCCATACCCCAAAGTTTACATTGAAAATTTCAGTCATAGCTAAAACCAAATTCTACCATTTTTTTTAGCTTGACACAAAAAATCTGGCCGGTTTTGCTATTCAATCTATTTTATTTGTTACAGGGACATGTCAGAAATATGAAATAGACTTTTAACAGCAAAAATATTGAGAATCTACATCTGTAACAGTCATATTTTGAAGGGTACCGCAAAATCATAGTGTAGCAGATTTGCATGCATTTTTGTTAAACTGTTATCTTATAAGTTATCTGCTGAGCTTGTTTTTGAATATAACCTGGCTTGTTAGGTATCATTAGAAAGATAATTTACTAATCTTTAGAATGATATATTGTAACATGCAATATCTTCTACAGTTGTCATGATATATAACCAAAACTTACCCAATACCCCAAAGTTTACATTGAAAATTTCAGTCTTAGCTAAAACCAAATTCTAACATTTTTTTAGCTTGACACAAAAAATCTGGCCGGTTTTGCTATTCAATCTATTTTATTTGTTACAAGGACATGTAAGAATTATGAAATAGACTTTTAACAGCAAAAATATTGAGAATCCTGTGGGGGGGGGGTGCACGTAGACCCCCTCTAGCCCACGGACTATAAGAAAAACTGCGTATCTGCACGATCATAGTGCAAATAAGCGGAAAATGCTTCTTATAGACACAATCATCCTGTCGATTACCCATTTGTTTTTCTTACCTACACGATGATAGTGCCGGTATGTGTTGTTCTTTATCAAAATGATGATCGTGTGTATAAGAAGAATTTCCCGTTTATTGGCACGATCATCGTGCAAATAAGCGGAAAATGCTTCTTATAGACATGATCATCGTGTCAGTAAGTAAGACAAACTGCATATCATCGTGTAAATAAGCAGAAAATGCGTCTTATAGACACGGACATCATGTCAATAAGTAAGAAAACTGTGTATTTGCACGATCATAGTGCAAATAAGCGGAAAATACGTCTTATATACACGATCATAGAGTCAATAAAAGGACACGCTTATTGACACGACCATCGTGTGGATAGGTAAGAAAAACAACGTTATCCACAGGATTATCGTGTCGGTAAGCATTTTTTAGTCTATAGAAACGATGATCGTGTCGATAGGCGCTACCAAGCCGATGGGTACAAATAAACTGGACACCATCTTCAGCACAATGTATAGGCGTGCATAGCCGGTACAAAAACAAATCATAGCAATCGGCGTTCTGCCATAAGGCGTTTACTTTACAGCGGCATTTCACCAACGAAACAGATGCAACGTTTAGGCCATAGAAACGTCCAGAGCATAAACCATTACGCTGTCAATTCTATAGACGATCAACATCGTATATGTCCGAGATTTTATCGCGGTCGCGGGGTTCTCGCATAATGCCTTCTGCTTCGGCTGGAGCACCACCACCAAGCCGAGTACATCAGAGCAACAACAGTGACAGTGTTTATCGGTCACAGAGAACGTCCGCGCAGAAGGCGTCGCTTCTACAACAACACCAGTCCCGGTCGTCGCCACAAATATCAACAACGTTGTGCCTGCTAGTGAAAACCATCTTCAAACAGCTAAAGGTGGAGTTTTTGGAGGCGCGACCCTGAACAACTGTAAAATAAACGTTGCAATCAACATCGGTGCATCGAGGTCTCCAGCTCAAAAACGACCAAGAGTTGCTGTCATTTATGACAGTAGCGATGACAGCAGTCAAAGTCAGCCCAGCTAAAATCTCAGTTGGCTGCAAAAACAGATCTTTTCAGCACTAGCAATCCATACCATGAACGGCTCTTTACAGGGCCACCAAATCCTCAACATAAAGAACTACCGCTACGTTTATTTATATCCGTAATATTTATTTTTGATATTCACTTGCTATGGGTACGTACAGGACCCATGATTGATATATTTGTCCTGAAAGTTATCATGCCCACGTTACTGATCTCGATATTGCTTGTTATCAGCGACGCAAAAAGTATAAAACTTCCAAAGCAATGGGTTTCATGAATGAAAGTCCTCATAGTTTATTTGCATATGTCGTTGGCGACGGACTTATCACATATAGAAAACGAAGTAGTTCCACTGCAGAAAGTTAGCGACCGGTTGGTCAGTTTAGCAAGCTAATAAAATAATAATGTCGCCAATTTTGTAACGAAAAGTAAGACGACTGTTCATGTGATAAATATATAATTCCATGGTATTTTTCTCTCTTTGACGTCATCGTTTACTCGTGTTTTTCACGGAGCGGCACAATTTCTCGTCTTTGGCTCGAAGTTATATATATATATATATATATATATATATATATATATATATATATATATATATTTATATATATATATATATATATATATATATATATATATATATATATTGATATATATATATATATATATATATATATATATATATATATATATATATATATATATATATATATATATTGATGTTTGCAAATTGTTCTCTTAAATTGTATCATCATGATTCTGCTCGGACCTGTTCACTTCACCATGTAACCCCATTAGCCTTCGTACAATACAGATAGTGGTAGAGAAGTAAACAGACTGCCATGAACCCATATTCAGTATCTTGACACTATGTATCTCATATTAAGTCCTGTTTGCTGTACCAGGTCTGTATCATAGGTTTTAATTTGTAATATTAATTTTAATTTAATTCAATGAAAGAATATCATTTTATCTCAGAATGGTTTCTATCTCGACTCTTATATCCGGGTGTTTCTGATTTTTTGCTTAAAATAATTTCGAAATTAGGACTACAAATTAATCCGCTCCTAACAATTCGATTCAATGCACATACATAGAGTACTGGTCTGACAATTTAATCTTCATTAAAATTGACATGTCTTATTACTTTGGCAAAAAATGATAAGAATCATCTCCACTTCTGCATTTTCTATTAAATTTATATTTAAGGTGGCGTAAACATATGTTTACTTGTTCATATCTCTATATGGTCTCACCTGGTCCAGCCATTTTCTGCAGCAAAGTGAATTGAGGTATGATCTTTGTTGTTTGTTGAAAATATGTTGGCTCCATGATCCGGCAAAGCCTGCAAGAAGATGTCATGGTAACAATATTATAATGTTACTGACAAAATACCAAGTTTATGCCCGAGTACTGCGTGCAGCGGAAGTATTGTCCTCGACGCTACGCGTCTTGGACAATACCGAAACATAGTACTATGAGGACATAAATCCTGGTATTTTGTGAATAACCTTATTATTATAATACATTCTTTAGTCCAATTTTAGCAGGAAAAAAGTCACAATTAAAGTGATTGGGTATGCCCGTCGAGCGCTACACTGGGCGATCTCGAGCAGACTGGGTACTCGTTCACTGCGTCTGCTATGTGCACGGATAGTCTAAGAACGAAATTTTAACATGCGCAGCGCAGTGCACTTAGTAGAAAACGTGGGTCAGCAGCATAATTTCACTTCAAATTCAAAGGTTTCGGACTGACCACAATTAACTTATAAAGTGGTGAATTTTTCAGAAATATTTTGTTTTTAAATTTTATGATCGTCTCTTCTTTCCCCGTGTTTACATAAAGGTGTTTTTAGGTCAAAGGTAAAACAGCGTCCAATAACACCTAAGGGTATGTATCCCGCGTCAAAGTTATCAGACTCCGTGTCCTCTGATACCGAAACTTACTGTAAGATGAAACATGATCAGTTTCAGAGGCAAAAGTATAATTAAAGCACACCAAACGACGGTATACCACGAGATTTTGACCAGTTCACAACATAATGCACGAGCGATAGCGAGTGCAAATATGAAGTGAACTGGTCAACATCGATTTGTATACCGTCGCTTAGTGTGATTTATTGCTATTATATAATATAATAGCAATATATTGAAATTCTGGCGTGGAACGTCTAAAACGGATTTTTGCTCAAGCTGAGAGCTCGCGCGTATGCCAGCCGTGGTATATTGCCAATTTACCACGGTTCTTTTCGCGTCTCGACCAATCAGATCGCTGTATTTGCGCCATCAATATACTGGTATGATATAATAATGAATATTATCACATCCTCTTATTCTAACCCTAATCACGCATAATATATTGCTTAAATTGGCTTAAGACATTCGAGGCATCCGACAGAGGAATATACAACAGCTGAGTGTATTTATACATAATAACGGTGTTGGACAGGCAACTTGCATAAGAAGAATTGTAACAAATTTGCAGGAATAAGAGGAAACTTCAGTATAAAATGTGAGACCTATCTGCCATACGTTTTCAAAACAGAGGCTTTTGTGATCGACGTAGCAAATTTTCTGTCAAGAATTGAAATTTTAATTATCATAATTTAGCGAATTAGAGAGAATCATGCCCAGGATCTTATAAACCAGAATGTATGGCAATGATACAAGATAAGCCTCTTCACTGTATCCTATATCAGTGAATTGACTCTGAAAACATGTATGCAATGTTAAGATATTAAAACAAGATTCTTAAGTCATCCCCGGGAAGTCTACATTAAAAATGTATAAGATACCGGATAAATGGATTATGAGAAGGTGATAATAGACTATAAGATTTCAGTATGCCATCTTAAATTTCATTTCAGGGAGGGTGAGGATAAATAGAAAAAAATGAATGCTCTTATCAAAATATCTTCAAAAAGTTCAGAAAAAGTCTGAATGAGGTAGTTCACAAAAAAACATTAAAGGAGGATATTCTGACTGAGACATGGTAAACCTCCTCGAATACCCTTAATACAAAGATCACTATTATTTGACAACATCTGAATGACATCATACGCAGAAGCCCAGAAAGCAACTTTCTGAAAAAAATCGAGGATGACTCTAACTTTTTCGAATATAACTATTCTAAAATATTCTCCTGTGAATAAATCCTAATTTGAGCATTCGTAGAAATGTATAGGTGCATAATATGAAATTTCCCCCCCCCGAACACGATATTAAGTAATACCGTAAAAAACACAAATTCATGTATTCATATAATTCAGATAATTCCTCTGTCATAGCAGAAAATCAAAAGACTAATAAACTAATGGACCTGCAAGTGGGGTTTCGTCATTGCTCAAGACACACATACGTATGTAAAATTCATCTAACACAGCCGGATAAGATATAACAGGTTAAATAGTCTTAACATTATGAACTTGCAAATTTGTTCAAGGATAAATTGAAGAATGGACGGGCGGCCAATCGATGACAGACAGCTTAAACACTGACACACGCATGATATCACACCAAGTGAACATTTTGCAATGATTTGCATTGTCAAAAGCCATATCTTGTTTTAATAGAATCTCGTCAGGCTGACTACAGCCGGATGATACAATGTATGTTTATGAGCCGCATAACAAAATTTTATATTTTGATAAGAGCAGTTTTTTGTTTATACTGTTATTCTTTAGGAATTAAATAACCAGATGTGAACTGAATATGCTCACTTGTTAAACAACAGGTTCATTAATAGTAGTACGCTTACAGAACAATCATATATATATTTTATTACACCTCACTCATTCAGCGTACACTGCCATTGGTTAAACACGACTAACGTGACATGTAAAAGAACGTGATGATGCCCTCTGCGAACGTGATGATGCCCTCTGCGAACTTGATGATGCCCTCTGCATTTGATATTACATGGATGACGTCATTTTACTTACTGCGCATCCTTTCTGCGCTTAACAAATTGTCGTTCGCTTGTACTTGCGACTATCGCTGCGAAACGTCATGCAGAGCTGTCACAGGCACAGTTAGTCGATATTTTGATGCAAGTAAACAGCAAAAGAACGAAAATGGCAACAAGGAATGTAATTTCTGTGTTCAGCGACTATGCAAGCAACAAATTTGGATACGCCACCGAGGAGATCGGCAAACTTTCAGCGGCAACCCTAGACTCGGCACTGACAACATTTTACGCTGAGGTCCGGATTCAGAAAGGCGAACTGTACTCGAAGAAGTCTTTGTGTTTTTGTGTCTTTGCATGTTTGCTTGTTCGGTGTAATAAAAATAATAACACATGAGAGCTAGGGCAATATCACGATTTTTTGCCTGCCCTCGGGCTGGTGGTCATGATCGAAATACTGATGATGCCCTCGCCTACGGCTCGGGCATCATCACTATTTCGATCATGACCACCATCCCTTGCGCAGGCAATAAATCGTGATATTGCCCTCGCTCTCATGTGTTATATGTAATATATATTATTTAAATATCACTATACTCCTAGAGTGTAATCACTAATAACAAAACTTTATTTAATATGCAAATGAGCTGTTAATTAACTTGATACTGCTAAATGCTTCATGGGACAATTAGATATCCATCAGCTCAACATTTGTAGCATGTTTCATTAAATTAAATGCTGTAATGTAAGAGTTATATCACTAATTACAAAGTTCATTAAATATGCAAATGAGTCCTAAATTGAACTGACACTGTTCAATGTTTCATAGCACGATTAAATATTTATCATATCAATATCTGTAGCACGTTTCACCAAATTTTGTGCCGTAATTTCAGACTTATAAACCTAATTACAAAGTTCATTAAATATGCAAATGAACCCTTAATTTACTTCACACTACTACATGCTTTACAACAGAGTCAGATATTAGTCGGATCAGTATATGCAGCAGTTTTCATCACGTTTGTTGCAGGTATTTCGGAGTTATATGACTAATTATAAACTTCATGAAATATGCAAATGAGCTATTTATTAATTTGACACTGCTCAATGCTTCTAAGTACAGTCGGATATTAATCTGATCAACATCTGTAGCAAGTTTCATTAAATTTAGTGCTGTAATTTTGGAGTAATATAACTAATTACAAAGTTCATTGAGTATGTAAATGAGCCCTAAATTAACTCCACACAACTAAATGCTTTACATCACAATTAGATATCTGTCGGATCAGTATCTGTAGCAAATTTCATCACATTTGGTGCAGTTATTTTGAAGTTATATGACTAATTACAAAACTTCTTAAAATATGCAAATGAGCTATTTGTTAACTTTACACTGCACAATGCTTCTAAGTATCATAAGATATTTGTTGCAAGTATCTAAGTATCAGTGATTTAGGCTGGCCAAGACACTGATTTGTAAACGCTCTAGGACTTTGACGTACTGACTTCAGTGAGAAGCCCAGTCTGTTTGACCTTTCTAGATATTGTTACCATATAGAAGTATCGTGGTTAAAGTAAGCAAATCATGGTGTAACACTCGCCTGTTTGTGCCTTATTACCGGACCCTTACACGAGCAACAGAAATAGCATCGGGCCACTACAAACAATATATGTACCGGGACGATCATGAACCAACTCGACCACGCCACGTTACAGTAACAATATGTAGCGTGCGGTTTACATCTATACCCACATTGTACTGGTTTGCACCTGAACTTATCTGTAGTTTTCTGTGCAAGAAGCAATAAGGAGGAGTTACCATTCTATGTTTCTGTCATTTCAATATTATGTATGAGAGTTGAGTGGTATAAAATCTATAAGGATTAGACTGATTTAGGAGTGCTATGTTTTTCTCCTAAGCCCTCGCAATAACGCTTTCCTGTGGTGACAATATACTACCAGCAGCAGAAAGGAAATGTCTTGTATGTAAAGTGTGACCCATTCAACTAAGCTACAGCATACAGAAAATATTTTATTGCGTTTTTGACGTATTTTGAGAGAAATAGTAAAATGGACATGTGATTTATAGTCCCCGGATCTCTTGTTTGAGCTCTGAAACCGTATGTAATCATCATGAGGAACAAGCTGTTATTTTTTGTTGTTCATCAGGGCTACATCAATCAATACTTCAGTGTACATTCGTTATCGTTCCTTCAGTTTCGCAATGATAATAGGTCATAAGTAAGAGTTCATTATCTATGCCAAGGAAGACGGCAGCCTTAATAATATTGCATAATTCTATACTAACTGTAAAGTAAGCTATCAATCGCTTAAGGCAGTTTAAAGGTGTTTCGGTGTATCTGTTTGCACAAAGAACTAATGATATCTTGTATCTCTATTTTCTATTTGATGTTAGTTAGTAATTCAAACTAGTGTCAGACGTTTCGCAATACTGCTATTCTTAATTATTCTAATTTATGTATCAAGGGTCAAATTTACTTAAGAAGAAATGACCATGGTAACTACTTTATTTCGCTGTGTATAAAACATTGCGTTGCTAAGGAATAAGCAAGAAATATAACATAGATACTGATATTAAATGGTTACGTCTTCAATGACTGTCCTAAAATACTCACGAAATAATGTGAAAAAGTCCAGTTCCACTAACCTGTTGTAAAGTGATGGGTGTCTGCTCTGTATTCTCATCTGATTGCTGCGTACGTTCTTTATGCAAGGCGTCTTGTTTACTGTTAAACCCGTTATTAATCTCTCTAAGCTCCATTGCTTCGATGAGGGTTTCGTCCGTGACAACTTCACATACACTGCTTCGATCATGTCTCACCAGATTGTCACCAACATTAATCTGCGGAGATGGGCTTATGGACGTCATTGTGCTGTCAAAGAATGAAACGAGTCCTAATGTCAGTTACATACAAGTGTGCTTGGAAGTTAGTCAGAGGACTTACCAACTGGTTCATGGAAACTACAATTTGTAAGTTAAGTCCAAAAAACAGTAATCACTGCTCTCTTTGTCGGATTTTGCATTTACTGTACCGCTCAAGTTGAAGCGATTGTATGTATAATGCGAATTAATGAACCACGAACTTCAATAAAACTCCGATAAGAACTTGGGACCTCAGGGACCTCTTATCTATAAGTCAGTAAATGGTTACTTTGAATAGTTAATTAATAGTCGCGCCAGCGGCTTACTGACTACGCATGCGCTTATTCATAATATACTATGCGAGTAACCGGAAGTGTACCCTCGGCCTTCTTTCATGGGCGCCGCCATGTTTTTTTTGAGTACGCGTAAATAAACAAATACGAAACAAATTACTGTGATATAACATGGCTTTTATAAAATATACCTCTTTTATTAGCCAGTAAATGTTATTATACACCTTGTCTCTGATACAAAGTATCGTTGATATAGATAAACGGAGAAAACTGTCGTGCATATGAACTGGGGCATACGCAAAGAATGCTGGGATTGAATTATAGAAGAGCGCCCCCTGTGTCAATAATTAGATTCAAAAATTGCAAGTTTTGAGACGGAACGCTCTAGTTTTCAGCTTGCAAGTGGAAGGTGGGCAGTGCGGTTACCATTGCAATGATAATTATTGCATAATACGTCCCTTGTTTAACGCAATAGGCTGTTATCATTGTAAAAATTGCCAATTTTTGTCCAAAATTTTTACACGCTACAGAAAATCTATACCTGCCCTGCTGCAGGGTTTGACGTCGTGTAACACTGTAAGTATGTGAACTGCTTTCATCAGAGGGAAACTGGGCATAGTTTTCATATAAACGTTTTATATGAAGTAACAATTACAGTTTATCATGAATCAATACAAATAACATTGCCAATCTTAACCCCTGGCGTGACACCAAGGGCTGAGCCCTATATAATATTATTATATAGGATTCAGTCCTTCGTGTCTCGCCAGAGGTTTAGATTAGAAATATTTATAGTATTGGTTCACGATTGGTAATAGCAAAGGATAAAATTGAATTAATTGTTACTTGCTCTATACGTTTGTATTACAGCTATGCCCACTCTACCCTCTGAAGAAAAGAGTTCACGTACACGATGTCAGACCCTAAACGTATAGATTTTCTGTTCAATGTGTAAAACTATTGGACAAAAATTGGTAATTTTTAACATGAGAACTACCTAGTGCTTTTTAACAAAGGATATATTGTGCCATTATCGTAGCAACAGTAACTGCACTGCCCTGCAACTTCGACTTGCAAGCTGAAAACTAGTTATTGACACAAAGGGCGCTTTTCTAAAATCCAATCACAACATTATTTGCCCATGCCCTCGTTCATATGCATGACAGTATTCTCTCTTGTTCTATTTTTAGGTGTGGTAGTAAAATTTTTTTGTATCAGTGACAAGGTGGATAATAATACTTACTGCTTAAGAGACATATTTTATTTCTTGAATGTTATAAAATTATACTTTGCACGATTCGTATTTGCTCATTTACGAGCACTCAAAAAAACATGGCGGCGCCCATTAACGCCAGGTACACTTCCGGTTACTCGAACACTATATTATGAATCTGCATATGCGTGGTCAGTCAGCCGCTGGAGCGACTATTTTTGTATGCTATTATCATATATGCAATGCCTGTATTGCCATTCTCCTATTGTTCATACGGTACATATATGAACCTGTATTTTAACATGTTAAATTTACGAATTATACTTTCAACTACTTACAGCTACGCGTACCTGTGACCTTCGCTGGTATATTCATATAAACATGTAAAATAGGTGAGCGAATAATATGGAATGCCGTTGCTGCCTTCTGAGGTTTATTTGCCGTATTTGAAGAGATGACTTCATAATGTTATAAGGCTTGCCAATATATTATTATGTTACATCAATATATATTTAGGTATGCCTTTATATGATAAGGTTGTGTCAATATAATATGTAACAGGTCTGACCTTAGAGCGAGCGCAGCGTAGGGTACATCGTCATTGGTGTTTTCAGGCTATAGCATGCTAATTTCTGTGTTTGATGCATGATGCATATTTTGGCCATTGAGGATGAATTGCATTTGCTGTCAATTATTTTCTAGAATAACATTTCTAAATTATTACAACAATTTAACTCGGAAAGGCCAAGTTCACGAACGAAAATAAAATAAAACTGGTAAATTACATGATTCCGATCATTCCGATCGAGTTTATTGTAACAGGGGAGGGAACAGAGGCAGTCTAATGTAAAACACGTACTTGATATTCCCGTCGTAGCTCTCAAGCACATGATTTTTAATTCTTGCGCGAGTCACAGTCCCTGGATAGAGGGACTGTGCGTGAGTTAGCCGTTCGTTCTCGCGAGAGTTGGCTTGTTTCAAAATGGCGGTGCCTTGTGATGACCGAACCGGGCTTTCAAAAGTGATCGAAAATAGTTATTTTGAACGAAATTTCACACTTTCTTTGCAAGAGAGAGATTCTTTTGTCGCAAATACACATTGTCGGCTAGGATTTGTGGTAGATGATATCTTTAATTTCACGCAATCCGTGTAAAAGTATTCAAAATGGCTGCCTTCATGGAAGCGCTCTCTTTTTAAACTCGTAGGTATATAGAGATTCCATTCTAAATTTCGTGTACACGCGTTAGTCTTAATGCTCACTTCGCGAGCGGCCTCCGGCCTCTCTCGCTGCGCTCGCTATGATTTTATGATGCCTTTGTATTAATATGACGTGATGTCAATATATCATAAGGTACCGTTGATATATAATTAGGTGACATCAATACATAATTTAGTAATGCCTTTATATGATAAGGTTGTGTCAATATATGATTAGGTGATGTCTTTATATTAAAAGATGGTGTCAATATATAAGGTACCGTTAACAATAATAATTAAGTGACATTGATATATAATTTAATAATGCTTTTATATGATAAGGTTGTGTCAATATATGATTAGGTGAGCCTTAATATTATGAGTTGGTGCTAATATATCACAATATACTGTTAATATATAATTAGGTGAAATCAATATATGATTTAGTAATGCCTTAGTATTATAGAAATAATAGGCGACGCACTGACCATTAACGTTTATTTATGTGCACGGGTGAGAGAAAAGCCAAAAATTAACGAGCGAGCCTTGCCGAGCCCATTAATTTGGCTTTCCTCTCGCCCGCGCCCATAAATAAACGTTAATGGTCAGGGCAGAGTCTGTTATTTAAATTATATTATCAAAGAGCCCCGAAAAACCGTCAAAATTTACGAAAATTTCCTACTCGAACGACAACGGGGCCTAATAACCTGTCAGTGAGTTGTGCGCGCACTGCAAAAAATTGCAAATCCGGAGATTTTTTTGAAAGAAAGCGTCTAAACTCTGCACACAAATGCTCCATTTTATTTTGTAGTTGATTATGATCTTTGTACGAATCACAATTTTCGTTTTAGCTGTAAAGTAACTATGTTTACGATTTTATTCATATTCACAGGCATGAAAACAAATTATTACGGTGTATTTGAGGGCAGTCATGTGGTTCAGCTCGACCAATTAAAACGCAATGGACAGGGCAAGGTAATATAATATAAGGTTGTATCAGTATATGATTAGATGACGCCTTTATATTATCATGTATTGTCATTATCTCAAACGTCGGTACACCAAGCCCATTATCCCGGTATAAGCCGATTGGATCTTTATTATTCTTCTTGACAAGTGTGCTAAGGATATACAGACCAACCAGCTCGCATATTCCAGCATCGTCAAAGCTCCAGAGTGCGACATCGAATAAAGGACAACATCGGCCCACCTAATAAGACCTTAAAGACGGCTTCACTAACCGTATGCAATCATTCCATAACGACAAATAAGAAAAATGTACACAATTGTCAAAGTTTGTATGGTACTTATAAAGCAGGGACCAAGTCTTTGACACCTGGTGGCCAATTATTGACGTCAACAAGTGATGAAATCTTTGTTTATCAGAAAAGCTGCACATTATCTATCTATCTATCTATCTATCTATCTATCTATCTATCTATCTATCTATCTATCTATCTATCTATCTATCTATCTTATACTCACACACACATATATATGTATATATATACATACATACGTATATGTACATATACACACATATATACACACACAGCACAGCAAGCAATTTCAGGCTCGGAGTTGTGGTGTTGCCCTTGAACGTCGAGTTTGAGGACATTAGGGATATCAGTTCCGGACGCCCACTGAAGATGCAGATAAACAACAACAACGACTTTGTCTTGAAAAACAGGCATGCCGGCCAATCATTCGTCCTCGCTTCAGCTGCTGTCCAGCAGCATAGGCATCAGACAGTGCTGACAGACCTGTTCAATGTTGCTGACTCCGTCAGGAAAAAGAAGGTGGCCGGAGACTCAGCCCCTGTCGCCACCAGCTTTAGCAGCACAGCCCAACGTTTGAGCTGTATGCTCTGCTGGACCTTCTGAGTACCCTAGTGGAGGCTGTGCCACCAGAACTCTCGCCAGATGTGTCTCACATCTTGTTACATGGTGACAGCGATGAGTCATTAAAGCTGCAGGATCTTCGAGCATAGCTGCCAAGTCCTCACCCTGATGTCGCCGTCTTCTCACCAAATACCCCAATTTCTGAAACTGGCCCGACAAAACAATAACGAATTCGAACAATGAGCTTAGCAACATAGTCGACACTGGTGAATGCTATTGTAGTTACAATGCTCAGTGAGTTACTGCCAATCTGTCTTATGAAGCAGAGGAATCTGTGTTGAGGTTGAAACCATCAGATTAAGCCATCTTCCACCTGTAGACGGCTAAAGAAGAAATGATCGACATGCTGGAGATAACTGCTGATGGAACACTTCTCTTTGATTGCATCAAGCTAGGCACCAAAAACAAGTTTTATCAATTACTTGAGGTGCTTTGCTCAAAGCAGTAAATAAACTCAACAACAACAATAGAGGCTCACCCACTGTTCCCTTCTATGGGGGTGATGGGCGACCTAGAAACCAAAACGTAAGATGTCTATTTTGTTTTCTACGTAGATTCAAGTTCCCTACAAATGAGGTTAAGCTTTCACAGTCCTCGCCGTGTGCCTAAAATGTTGTTGTAAAGCTCTTTTAGCACCCCTACCAAATAAGGGATGATAGCTTTTTTTGGCCTTGCAAAATGATAAGAACAGCGATTCCCGAATTGTCCTGCTGGCCATCCCTCTAAGAATTTGTTTTGTACAGAACATGGCTTTAAACTATCATCACTCGTTGCCACATATAGGGAGGCATCATGGGCCAGTGGCTAGAGCAGTGGACTCACGATCAAAGGATGGTGAGTTCGAGCCCCGGCATGGCTGTGGTGTTGTGTCCTTGATTCCTCATTGTTTCTCCCCACCCAGGAGTGATGGGTACCTGGTAGGACAGAGGTTGTTATGTGTGCGTTTAGCTCTGCTGCGCTTATTGGCTGCACATGTGAGCTGTTGTCTGCTCCCCAGGGAGTTGAGTGGTATCATATTAGGTCCAGTGACCAGGGGTAATAATAATTGTAAAGCGCCTTGATCACATCCACTTGTGGATATGTGCGCTATATAAGAACCAAATATTATTATTATTATATGGCCTTTTGACAAGTGTCAAAATTTATTTACTGAATGAGGTAGGCGATATTCCATGGTGCGTTCACCCCGATGACTTACTCTCAGAATTAATGTCTTACTTTCTGTCGGACTGACTGCCTGACCTACTGCCTGACCCACTGCCTGCCTTACTGTCGGATTTACTGTTTGACCGACTTACCGTCTTACTTACCGTATATGTATCGTCCACCAACTTACTGTCTGAACACAGCAGTTATAGCCCTGAATTCTAGTTGGCTTAAAGAATCACAACAAACATTCAAAACTTGTCATGTTGCTGCAACTTGAGGGCACCTTTCAAGGCCCTCCCCAAAGTAAAGCACAGTAGAAATGACAAATACTCAAGACTTGATTTTATACATTAATTGATGAATTATTTTCGTTATGTTAATTGTTTTCCATCTCCTTTTCTTGTTTTCATTGTCTCATTGCTTTTAAACAGGGTTCTTTTCAAGTAACTCTGATTCAGATTGCAGGAAATGTTCTCTCTGAAAGCATAAGTGCATGTATGTATGTATGTATGTATGTATGTATGTATGTATGTATGTATGTATGTATGTAT
>LD346775.1:40508-56721 GCA_001465055.1 Ptychodera flava | reverse complement strand
CTGAAATTTGCTATTTCCTCTTGTGCAAGTCGTAGCATCTCTGCTACCATGTCATTTGCCTCAATTGACACGATGTCGTTCCCTCAAGGCTGTGCTACTTTTACGAGCAAGGACGATTTCAAAATGATCAATGTAGGCTCAGAGTTAGAGGGAAGGGAAAAAGGGCAAGCGACACATGACATATTTATCGAGCAAACAAAATTAGTAGCCCTCATTTTATGACTAATGAAATATTATCCTGAGCTAGTTTACATCACGAATTTCACAGTCGTCGTCAAATTTCCTTTTCCAAACTACGTTTTACATGGTCGACACTTGAAAATGGCTTGAAGTAAAACCATCTACAGAGAAACTGCAAATGACGACCGAATTCGAACGAAATAAGATGCCGCCATCAAGAAGGCTCTAGTTACATAAGATTGTATGAATCCCAACACTTTGACATTTGATAAGTTGTTACATTTGACTTTGATAAGTTGTTACATTTTCCTGACTGAGACCGCTCAACACATTGTAGAGTTCGTGAAGCTCTCACGCACGCATGCCCACTATCACATAGTGAGGATATGGACATATGACTTGGTCACATTGACCCAACCAGAAATGTCAACGCAGAGCAAACCCTCAGGTTAACAGTTTGCCAAATTATTATTTTAGCCTGTTCTGATTACGACAAAAAAGGGATGTGTTCAAAAAATAAACAAATACACTAAAATATATTCAAATATACCAATTATATTCTTTTCAAATTGAAATTTGAATTATCAGCATTTATTATAGTGATGTTTACATTTTTATCCTAATCCAGCATTCAGAAAATACTTGTTTTAAGCAACTAGGAGACTTAGTGTTTGAGGATGTTTTCATTACATATTTGTCACGTGAATTGCAATCTCATGTTGGAACACCCACTATTTACCCTATCAATACAGCATGTTTAAATGATTGTACAAGGTACTGTTATTGTACAAATTGACATTCCAGTCCTTGCCAGATTTCAAACATCAACAATAACAATATGCAAGATACATTGTATTGTGTGAGTTGACAAGCTCAATTATAGTATGAATCTCAAAATGCTTTCCAGGGTTAAAGGAGAAACTGTGGATGACATTATAAAGAAACACAAAAGTTATAGCTACTTGCTCTTTTAATATTGTGATGAATCATTTTTGAAAGTATATCGGGGAAATTCAGAATATTCTACATCAAATTGAAAGAAGATGATAAGAGCATGTTTATCTCCATGATATGCAGAAGTTATATTATGCTGATTATTGAATGTACAGTAAACAATGCACAAGAATACAAATTGTACATGTAGACCAATATTGTAAGATGTACATAATTTATCAGTTGCATTTATTTTGTTCCAATATCTTGAGGACCACTGTTAAACAAGCACCATACTGAAATTTACAGATCAAAACACATATTTACACAATTTCAAACATTTTTTAGATTATATTCCAAATCATAATTTTAAAGTAAGAGTTTGATCTTTGATGTAAACGTATAAATGCTAGTTGATAAAACCCATTATTGTGAATATAAAAATACACACTACCTTTTTAGGGCTGATTTGTGGCGTTCTTTAATTTCAAAAGCTGTTTATTAATGTTTTTGTCTTTAATTTTTTCAAACATTTTTCAAATTATCAACTATTGTCCAAACCGGTTTTAACATGACATATAAGTCATATATCTCAGTTGATGTCATGCCCTGCTGGCCAGCATAACTTGCAAGTATACTGACAGATGTTTGTGTTATGGTATAATTTGAACAGCTGAAGATTGAATAGGAAATAAAGGACAGAGCCATAATAACCTGACTTTGCTGAAAAACCTATTCGTGTAAACTGTATCTCATTTGCTCACATATAAATTAAAATTCTTTATATTAGGGACCTAGACCTAGACCTAGACCAAGACAAATTCACATCCAAAACTTGATAAATACCACCTCCAAAATGTTTGGCTGCCAAATTCTGATGTATTCTTTGGCCTACATCAGTGAAAAAGTTTTCAATAACGATAGTGTCACGTTAAATTTAGTATCTGAAGACGATCTTCTAAAAGTGTAAGATTGAGAGACTAAAACCCTTAGATTCAAACCAAGCCGAGCAACCCTGGATCAATCGTAGACAACAAACCTATTTCATGATTTCGGATTCTCTATTCACAAGTAACTGTACTAACAAGCAACTGTTCGTAGCATTTAAAAGAGACAAAGCCTTCACAGAATATAATATAAGCTTGTTTTATGTACATCGTACACGGTGTTCATTAGTACTGGTCAGGCAGGGACTACGGTGTGTACGAACGGTAGACTAGGCGTATACGGTGGCACAATAACATGGGTTCCTATGCACAATTGCCTTGGAGCACGATCGACGGGCTACCGATACCAAAATTCCGACAAGAGATATAAAATTCCGAAGACCACACACCACTTTCAGAAGACATAACATATATCACTGAAACTCAGGAAATTCGATTTGTACTCGTAAAAATTTATTTATTTACACTGGAGTCAGTAAAAGGTACAAATCATTATAAACATCCGAACGGCTGAGCAAAGCCAACATATCGAGAGGTATCGGCGATATACGCACTATGTGAGACGTCGGTAAAACGTCATCGATATTTCAATAAAAAATTCCACCTAGAAAATTGCTAACATACCTCCTTTGTCCAACACACTGGCTAAAATTGTCAAAATGCTCATATTTTGGGGAAATGTTTCATTAGTATGATGTATGACCGCTATCAAAACAAGCTCGACTGCCGCGTGTGTGAAATCATGAGCTAATTATCGCGTTCAGCGAGATCTCGTTTGTTATTACTTTACTCCAATTCCGATATACGGGCTTTATAACAGCCGTGTGAACAGTCCAATCGTGGTATGGAGAATCCCTCCCTCCCCTGAAATAGCCTCCCCGCCAACACCCTCCATTGATTGGCAGAGATTGTACGTCGCCGAAAACGCGTGGCTCCTGAACACCGGCGTAAGGGAGGGGATTCTCGCCATTATGCTGGAAGACGTCGGCCAGGCGTTATAGACAGCCTTAGGGGGAGGGGAGTTGGCTGTCGTGCTCAAGAGCCATGGCACCTACGACATCTCCATCCTTTTAGACCACATTGACAACAGCTTGCTGAACTTCTGCATCTACACCCTCGTCTGCAAATGATTGGGCAGAGCTTACTAGGTCCATTCATGGGGAGGGCTTTCTTTTGCAAGTCCATTTCCCATACCGTAAATGGCGCTTAGAACTTTTTTTTGAAGGGGAGGGGTAAACACTGTGCATTCGCCCTTTTGCTGCTGATAGATCAGTGTACAATATTCGAAGTTTGTTTTAAATTGTTATAATCACTCAAGTACGGACGCTTCTAATTAAGATTCGCTCCAAACTTGTCAAGGCGCATTGATGCATGCCTTATTAAGAATTAGGAGGCACCATGAAATCATTTGAAGGGGAAGTTGGAATGTACAATAACTGGTAAGTCGAAATATCTTCGAGAACAGACGCTTAAAGAAAGGAACCTTGTTGGCAAAATTTTACAGACGGTTTTCTCCAAAAAGTATGTAAAGTCATGCAAAACAGAACAATTTCTCTATATCAGCAGTTAATCTAATATCACTGTGATTTCACAAAATATCCTAATCTTCTCTCTTGTTTTACTTAAACCCCCTTTCATTCTGAAATGCTGATGACATATTTTGCTGTTAGATAAACGTCTGTCGAAGGTAATACATGTACTCTGTCAGTTGAAAACGTGCGCAAGTGACTGTTATGCGGCTTTTGGCATCTGTGCGGCCGGAGCTGCATGGAAGAGTTTTGCAATCCTTGCTAGGTGTTTAGCAATTTTCTGTGCCATGAAAATCTCCATATGATACGTGTAGTGTCATCAACTATACACCAATAAGAATTTTATCTAAAGAGGTGCGTGGGTGTAAGCTACCTTCCCTATTTTACAACCATAGGGGCTTTGTGAAGTGATAATCAAAGCACCTGCACGTATAACCACAGTCTCTTGTTATTGAAAACGTGGCGAAGGCCAAGTGAAGTGTTGGTTTCACGAATTTGCATTTGTTACTAGGTGTTTTATAACAGTTTTCGAGAACAGTTTATTATTTGATTTTTGTTAGTGTGCGTCTTGTAAATAATTACTGAATACGCTTACTTAGCTTCTTTGAAGACTAAAATGTTCTATATGTGCAGATATACAAGCTAGAACTATCATCAATAACAAAATTCAAGCATGTACAGCAGTATTTTAGGTAAGCTGAGACGTATTCATCGATACACTCTTTAAGTTTTGATATCCGCTAACTACTCACACAAAAGTTAGCGACCTTAGATGCCTGTTATAATTGGTCAAAAATATGTCAGTCGGTTAAATACTATATAATCTAATCACCTTTGACTCAATGACATTTGACCCAGTAAACTTTGAACCTTCACTGTCAAAAAGACGATAAACTATACCCTTTAATAGGACGCGAAGCTATGGCAGCGTTCATTGTGTAAGTGCATGGACACCAAACAGGCAAGATGCGGGCACACGCTCCAGAAAATGCCATGCGAAGCTGCTGCCGATCAAGCTCTGTGGTTATATTCAAATTCTAATGCGACGGGAAGACAATTTTTAGGAAATTCGAGCGTTGGTGGTGGGGAATCAATGACCGTTGGCTATTTGAACCAACTGTCACAATCAAACGTGTATAAACTCTGTTTGAAGTATTAGCAAAAGGTGCCAAAAGGTTTCACATCTAAATTCCTGGGCACGCTGTCAAAAAAGCATATCATTGATTCAATTTCGTTCCCTGTTTGGAATGATTGGTGTTAACAAAAGTATATTCAGGACATTCTACTGGGCTGTTGTCGGGAGTATCCTCACATTTTCGATTACTGTTTGGTATAGTGGCACTACTCAGAAGGATCACGCCAAACTGAATTAGATAGTTAAGACAGCATCTAAAATCATTGGTGACCATCTTCTACAATCACCTGTGAGTAGCTTGTAAAGTACCGCACCATCAGGAAATCAAATTCCATGATTATAGATGTTATTATCCTGCACGTACATTATTTGATTTATTACAATCAGGCAACCATTATTATAGATCGATTAGGACAAAAACCAAGTTTCAAATATTGATTTTATCCATCAGCTGTTTGAAATTTTGGTGTCTTTTGGGAAAGTTATGACTTGGCAAAATAAGCGGTCAAACAATTTTGGAAGAGGCTGAACGGACAGGTGGCAAAATGCCTTTGAGACAAGTCAAAATTTCATTAATATATTGTTGGAAAGATGCTATTTACCATTTATGGCATTACCAATATATACTCTTGTATAACAGACCACAGTAACCGTACAACTGCACTTTTTAAAATCTCGGCCTACAGGGGAAACGTGTCACCATAAGGAAAGCTGGCTTCCTAACCGGCACATTGTATCACCTCTCCTGTTGAGCTAGTCTACACACACCCATGGAGAGCGAGATTCAAACATTTATTTAAGGTTTGATTGCCATCGTTTAAATGAGAGCATATAGCTTGCCTATGTTCCTAGGACCAAATCACCACTGCACCATTGTCTGTGAGACAGCAGGCACAGAGTAGGGGCAGAAAGAACTTGATGTGCTCCTGGAAGATTGGCTCACCAACCAAATCAAAGTCTAGCAATGGCAATGTTTGGTCACGTAATAGCTATTGGAGCGCTTTTTTGTTTGTCCTAAATTCCTCAATTATAACAGGGCAATGGATAAAAACAGGCTCGTCGATATCAGCGAGGATCGAAAACATGCAGGAGGTGTTGAAGGAAGCAGGCTACCCAGCAACCCCCCTGGGCGGATGACCCCATTGAAAGGAAAAGGTTGTGTCTGCTGTGCGTGGTCAAAGCAAAGAGTTGCTTGGTGAGCCTTTTATAAAAAAGAGACTATTGAAAAAATGAAGCCTGAGCTTGACGTATCGGCAAGAAAATTGTAAAGAGCCTTGTTTCTTTTACTAGGAAGGGCCCAGGCTACTTGCTGTCGATCGACAACATGTAGGAGCTTTCCTAAGATCTACATGACAATTTCCTTTTCAGAAGTGAACTTAATAAAGTTGGCAGAACCTTTGTATGCTGCTTACGGCCATTCTAGATGTTGTAAGGGCTAGACTAATCACTGCAAAATGCAGCAATAAAGACCATGGAAACACTAGCAGTAGAGCCTGCTGGAAAGACAAAGGGAATTATTACATTTCCAAAGAATGAAGAGCCTGGTCGACTGAAATTGGAGAAAGATTTAAACTGACAGCAGCCAGTAGAAAAAAGCAAGAGAAGGAGGCCGACAAAGCTGATGCAGTGCCTCCAGAGAGGGTGCCTGAGACGCCCCTGCAATGTGCCGTCAGAATTGGTACAAGGACTATATCATATTCTCCTAGGGGTGGTTTAGGTCACTTTGAATGCCATAGGTTTGTACTACACAAAACGCAAGCATGTTTGTCCTCCAGGTGTTATCTTTTTTCACTTTAAGTGTGAGCTAGTTCACATGCATTGTAACTTTGATGAGCTGTATGATTTATCTGACAGACCGCAACAAGTTGATGAGGTTCTCCAACTAGTGATGTTGAATTGTTGTGAGCTATTCAAGTAAGCATGATCTGAGCTAGAAACGGATTTATTTTATGTACGATAAAATGTTACCTATAAGTATGGTTAATGAGCAATGTCTCCGTTGAACTGTGATATGTCTGAGAGTAATCTGCTATGAGCTGTTGTACGTAAATAAGTGGGCTGCTATCTGTATGCGTGTCACAAGTCTTGGCCTGCATTTGAGTTGTCATGTACAAGCTAGTGATCTGATGTGAGCTGCAAATAAACTGAATATAATATCCAATGAGTTGATATTTGGAATTCAAAGCTAATTGTATACGCACTTAATCAGACAAATCGCTGACATCTGCAAGTTTTCTAATATAACCAGTTGTGCAGGTCTATAGCAGCCTCAATGTAGATCTATAGTTTTAGTAAGGGGCGTGTCTTGGACAACCTTGACTCTTTAACCCCACATTTCAAAACCAGTGCTGTTCTTATAGATGTAAATATTTCATCACAAACAAAGTTCGTTATGGATACCCGGACTGTGAAAAAGTTGTGTAAGACAACTGCACCTTGACCTATCTCATTTTAAGCGATTAGACAAATTTGAACCATTATGAACTCCGAAAAGTTGCTCTTCCCAGAAAGAAGAAAAGAAGAATGAGCAGACAAGAAAGATTATTGCTGCAAAGAAACTACCATAGGCATTGCTGCAAATGTACAAGTGGATAGGAAAGGCAAAAAGGCAGGCTCTAAACCACCTGCAAACATGCCGAATATGCTGAATGAAGTACTTGCCATCGTGAAATCGATGCATGAAAAGCCGGATATAAGGAGAAGCAAATACTGAATCAGCCTTATCCACTTGTCCCCATGGTTGTGCTAATTGTGTTCAGGAGGGATGACAGGGCTGCCATCACTATTTCATATGCACCATAACGTAAGCGGGAACACTTTTGAGTTGCCGGGCTTTACTGGGTATTTGAAGACCTAAAAAAACACCTGACATTTTTTTCATCAGTCACAATTAGTTCGGATTGGGATCGATTATGAATGACGGACTTCATTAGGTGCAGACAAGCATATAAACTGTTATCAGAAAAAGACGTAATTGCTTGGATTTTCAGAGTACGCCTAGTTTGATTGGGGTGGGGTAAGTTTTGAATGTCAGACTATACTTTGCATTGAGTCCATGTCACTTGTTAGCGGACAAAAATGTACCTTTTGGTTTTTCGGCGGCGGTCAATTTTGAATGCTGAACTTTATTTGGCAAACATGTAAAGAATAAAAGATGTACTATTTGGATTTTCGGCCGGTATTTTTTTTTGTACGGGAACAGTTTTATTAAATACGTGTTATCGGAAAACGAGGTAAAAATAACGTAAACTACAATGAGCAGCCTTTCAGTTGTGCGCAAGATGTATCACCAGCTTTTGTTTGAAGCTCAGTTTAGTGTTGAATGAATAAGCTTAGCATTCTGCATTACAGTGCGCATTTGCAACCAGTTCTACTTTGCACCTTTTCAACGCATCGGAAACTGGAGTTTTAAGCTGGACTGTAACTCTGACAATTTCAACTGTTCTTTCATTCCCGGCCATATGCTTGATATTTTGCTTTTGTGGACCCTGCTTTTGCAATCGACCGCTACCTTTGGTAGCCACGACATACTTCTTGCTGCTGGCAGCTTGGAAGAAGACTGACGCATGCGCACTCCTCCAGATAGAATTAACATAATGTTCTTACGCTCTTGAGAGAGTGTTGACTAATCTGGAAACTGTTAAGGCATAAGAAAAACGACGACATGCGAACTGGCCTACGATGTTCATTTTTGTTAAAATCTAACACATTTCTGAGCACTGCGGCCCAAAGGCGCCCTATTTTGGGCAATATACATTTCGCCACGCGTACATTGAGTACGCGTACAGAGAGTAAAATCCACCTTCCGCGCCGTGTTGAAAATTTTGCCGGATTTCCTCGCTGCACAGCAAAATATTGATGAAAAAGTTTCATACCCTATTTGTTTGACATATTGCCCTTTCAGTTATGTTATTTTGGCAAGAATATCACGGACAAATTGCTAAAATACCTAAGCGATAATAGTCATATGTAAAAGTACGTGCAAACACAGCCAACAGCACAAACGATGGTTAACTCGTCATTTCATAAAAATAAGACAGAAACTAAATAAAATAAAACCATAGAGTTTTAGTTACCATTCATGAGATGTGTGATCTCAAATATTGTAAAATATGACGGCGAATTAAAAAAGTTAAACCAACGGTTTTTTCAGATGTATTTTTCATTTTACGATACGGCGAATAACCGCGAGTTCCCATAGAAAACAATGGCGTCTAATGTACACACACATTGCAAACTTCTCGCCGGTTCAAATTCCTCAATTCTGAAACAATGACGATGAAAATTGGCGCTATGATCCTCTGATTGATAAACAAAATTCTATTGGTTTTAGATTTTTTAATTTCTTGACGAAACTTGTTTTATTTGCATTGTATTTATTCCGATCACTGAAATTTACTCCTGCTCTCAATAAAATGGCGATTTGACAGCGTTTACATACACAAAAGGAGGGTCGTAAATGGACGCATTTTAATCAGTAAGCGTCTCGTAAGTTGTACAGACTAAATACCTATCAAGTTGTTGTAGTGTATACAAAATTTGGGCGAATATGAACGATGAAAACTGCAGAAAATTGAAAAAATAAGACAGAATTGAGGCGAACCAGCACAGAGTCTCCACTGTCACCGTGCAGTGAACGTTATCGCTCGATATTCTTTTGTCCGAAATTGAAACACTGTTGTCTTGCTCACTTGCTGGTCGTTCCCTGCTCACGATGGCGCCAAACTTGGCAAAAGTGCGCCAAAATATACTGAAACGTAAAAGTATTACCAAAACTGAAAACGGTGTCGTCGATTTAATTTGAGTACGAGAAACCAACAGATACGTTTATGGTAAGGCTTGTATGCCAATATATATATATATATATATATATATATATATATATATATATATATATATATATGGGTAAATGTGGATATATTCGTGAGATGACCTGATTACACGAGCGGCACGCGAGCAGGTGTCGATCGATATACTATTGAAAATAAATTGATACAATGTTCACTGTCATCAATAGCAACCGACTGAAGCGCTCTCAGGTAGGAAATATGCTTCGCGGAATACTGCCCAAATAGGCATCGTTTTGGCCCGTAGTGGAGTATGTTATTGTTTCGAACTTATCGCCCACTCAAAGGCCATATTACACGGATTTAAAGTAATATGCACCTCGAAAGTGAAAGACTTAAACTTTTGCTCAAACTTTCCTCAGTGAAACTTTCAACCATTCTCTTACCAAAACAAGAATAAAAATCAGGGGTCACCGTGCAAACTTTGGTACTAGAGAGATAAATAACACATTTGATTATTGTAAATGTATTTGATGTATTGTATTGTAAATGTCTTTTCACTGTTAAAGGAATATGGGCTTAACATCTACACAAAATTTCATGAAATTGGATGCAGTATTTCTTGACATATCAGCCTAATTACGAAACTTCAATAATTGACATGATACTTCTACATGACGTGAAACAAATTGACGAGCATATGTATGAATTAGGTCAATGTCTTTGTACCAACTTTCAATAATACTGGTGGAAATATGTCTGAGTTATGGCTCTGTACATGAGAAAATCGTAACAAAATCGCCGCCACGCAGCAATATTTGATCTTACTGTTTAAAGAATCAACACGTATATGTATGACATAAGTCAATGTCTATGTAGCAACTGTGAATAAAATCTGTATTATTTTATTCATTAAATGTTGAATAAAAATGTCAGTCAATAAAAATGTGTTTTTGTGCTGTCATTTCTTGTGTTTTACTTTTGCAAGTATGTCTTACATCTGAATTTATTGCAAGAAATTGTGAATTATTTGGACATATATAAAAATGAGATTTTTTAACTCGCACATTTTAAAATATATTACATGGACTGAATTGAAATTTTGAATTGTGATTTTTTTATAATGAAGAACCTTCAAACAGCTGAATTTTGCAAACTAAAGAATTCTGCAGAAAATTTTGGCAGCTTGAAATTATAAACCATAAACTGAAACGTTCGATAACAAAATTTTGCAAAAAAATAGTCAATTTCAGTGAAACTAACAAATTTACCATGTAAATATCAGAAAACCTCAAGATCAGAAAATCCCAAAATAGATAAAAAGGTGTTCTGTGGAAATCGAATCTCCAGTAGCGTCTACATCAATCTGCCAGTCAAGACGGCAAAGTCGGAGACAGAAACTAGACAGCCAGCCAACTGAGGAAGTCAGTGAAATTGACCACCTGTAGTGCAGTCCCATGAAGAGCCAGTAATGCCACAGAGAGATGAGACGGTACTACAATACCAGATCACGAAATTGAGCAACAAGTACAACCATTAAATGTAAGTCGATGCTCACAAGATAAATCGACTTTAATATTCCAGAAACAGACACATTCACTAGACGATATCCAGCTAGAGAAACCAGACCACCATTCATGGTAACGTATAGATCGATGGGACAGCCTGAATATCACCACAGCGACCCACATGTAAATGTTGCATTGGTTACACCACAAGCATCACTACGACAGCCAGCTCCTATGTGGTACCTAACATACATGCCAGCCAAGCCTATATGATATCGTTGGATGATACCAATGATGCAACCACAACCACTAGTGTATCAACCTGGTATATCTGACACCAAACAATGCACAAATCAAATGCTGAAGACACTGCATTAGACTAAATATGACCTGGAATGAACTGTGAAGACCTGAATTGTTTACAAACAATTGATGACCTTGATTGACTCATTTTAACCTTAACTTCACTTAAACTATTTGGCTTGAACTCTTGCAATTATTCAGACACAGTCTTATTGTTTCTTGCTATACACTGCAAAAATACCAAATTCACTAACATATTTTGATTTGCAAAAGAACATCAATAAACTACTTGCAAAAGAATTTCAAAAACATTGGAAGATATTACATTATTGTAATATGCAACTCAAGTAGCAGACTTATCGTAATGTTGTTTACAAAAGAGAGAACACTGTGATGCAAAGACATTGCCAAGAACACGGAATGAACACTGGCAGACACTGAGCATTTAAATCTCAATTCCTAAACTGCTCAGAAGACCTATGTAATTGAAACATATATCTTACATATTGCTCCTTTATGGCGTTTATTTAGGGAGGGGAAAGTTTTTGATACCAGTAAACTAACTAAAACATTTTCAGTGTTTTCTGCAATAGATCAACTTGACCTATTATTGACTCTGAATAACTGACAAAGTTATTGTATGTAAATGATTTGTGTTACTGATTCGAAGTTTTGACTGCATTACAAACTTACTAATCAAGCATTGAAAATGACTGCTGGTGACAACACATTGATCGATATTTGTCGAACATATACTCGACACATGTATAACATGAATTATTGCATACTTTTTAGACTGTTAAGAAGATGTGTAAGACAATTGTACATTGACCCGTCTCATTTTAAGTGACTAGACAAATTTGCAAGGAGATATCGACGTTTGCAGACCCCATTATGATAATCACTAAAACTACAGGCGTTTGATAAGCTTATTATTGAGTTTTTCTCAGTTTTCTCTGTCACTGTCAGTCCCTCTCCTTTTCTTCATGCTTTGACTGATCGTAGTAAAGAATCAATTTTTGGTGCAATGGGTAGGGGGATCGCTTATTTTCACTGATGCGCAGGAAGAATTTGCCGGCCAACCCCCGGCCGTAATAACTGGACGCTCCCTAATTCGAGTATACACAGACGTGCCATGCATGCAGAGCTATATATTTTAATAGGTAGTATACAAGTACCTCTGTGGGAGGATGGACTTCGCAAATCGAAGCAAATAGGTTATCATCAGCTGTTACCCAATCTGATTAAAATCAAATGTAGAGTACGCCTATGTCTACTTACGCGTATGCGGCATTCTCTTGCTGTCGCCTTTCACTACATCTGACCAACTCCCATAAAAAGGCGCATTCAAATCTCGCGATCTGGCCAGAACAGCCGACCTATCAGAAGGCACCTTACAGAGAACATCAGATATGACTCTCAATAACTTTGCAAACGGAAATCATGTGGACAGACTTTGACTCTTTTTTGGGAGTGGAGATTTAGCCGAGTGGTTCTGTCTGTGGCCTCTCAGCTAGGCGACTGATGCGTATGTTGTGGGTTCGAATCCGATTGAAAACTATCCGTATTTTCTACCCTGCGTTGGTAACACTGCTGGTGGACAGAATTGTCCCCGAGGTTATCGTTCGCCCAGTTAAAGCGATGAAATTCGTTTCTTCGCTTCGATAAAGTGTGTATGTGCGATGTATGATAGTGAGCATGCGTGCGTGAGTGCTTCACGAACTCTACAACGTGTTGAGCGGTCTCAGTCAGAAAAATGTAACAACTTAGCCGGCTATTGAACCACTCTTTTTTGGGAGTGGAGATTTAGCCTAGTGGTTCTGTCTGTGGCCTCTCAGCTAGGCGACTGATGCCGTATGTTGTGGGTTCGAATCCGATTGAAAACTATCCGTATTTGAGACCAGCCCTGCGTATGATGCTGTGTGTTTCTGGCGTACTAGTCCTGTTTCAAAATGACCTACATTACACGTCTTACACACATGTACTGCATGCTCTGATTGGTTAATCCGCTTCTCCAAGGTCCACTTTCGGAGCAGTCATTGGGGGACCTCATGTGTTAGGTCTCATTATTATGTATTAATCAATTTACAGCTTCCTGATTGGTTAATGTGTAGGTTCGGTCATCCAGTGTTCACTGCCTCATTATGCAATGTCCCATGTACTTTTGGATGATGCCTGCACGTGGTCGCAGCTCGATCCCAGTATATGAAGAAAGGTACTCATGCCGCATATTTGTCAAAATATCTAGTTGGATTTGACCATGTTCGAGAGTTCCTTCACTATTCATGGCATTTCATGTGATACTGTGAATTATTCATGAATTAAATATATTGCGCACAGAAATTTTGAATGGATCAAATACTGTCTGCAGCTTTAGGTTCTCTTCAATTGCGTATGTCAGTGTTTTATTCCAATAGTCAATAATTTTTCAGTTTAGTACATTTTCACGTTTAATCCTTACTTCTGTGTAACTTTACATACTAAAATCATTCTGTAATGTAAATTGTTTCCAACCACGAAATTTGATGTATAGTACTCTACGAGGTAGAAATTTAAAAGATATATATAGATAGATATATTGAGTAATTTTGAACGAAATTGGCATCGGCACTCAGGTCTTGAAAATTAGTAATTTTAGGACCATGCAAATCAGTGAATACACTACAGTATAAACGGACATAATCTCATACCAGGTTGAATAATCTGTAGAGAGTGTTTGTGGATTCTTGCAGTTTAGCTAAATTAGCTAGTTAAATTTCTTGATCAAGTCAATTTTGCATTTCTATAAGGGTTTGCACGAAAGATATTCATACATGTCTGTCCAAAGATCGGTATATGTAGGTTAGGACTGACCCATAAGAATCTATGACGGTTGGCACCAGCTGCAGTCAGTTGACTGCGAACAACTGTTCTCACACGGTCACAACTTTCGATCTTCGGAACATGCTAAATGGCTTACTGAATTATATGATAAACCCCATGTGTTTCCCTTGAAGCTCTATTGTTCCCTTATGTCATTCACAGGCCTCACTGTTGTCAATGCGGTCAATGCCCCCATCAAATCAAAATGAAAATGAAAAGCGTAAACTCTTACGTAACCAACAATTGGAAAACAATGAGCCAACATGCTATAATGCATAAAGGGACAGGGATAAGTAAAAACATGGAAATTTAATGCATGAAGGCCGATCCGTGAACATCACAAATAACGTATTACTTCAGCTGTAGCCAGGAAGCATGTGGGACATTGCATAATGAGGCAGTGAACACTGGAGGACCGGACCTACACATTAACCAATCAGGGAGCTGTAAAGTGAATAATACATAGTAATGAGACCTAAAGCATGAGGTCCCACCAATCAGCATAATGCAGATGGACCTTAAATTACCAGATGAACCAATCACTGATGTTGGTAGATATGTCATGGACCTGACTTATGAAATAGGACTACTACGGCCTCCCACTACAGCCCTGCTGACTCTCATAGGAACACATGGTAACATCGGTCCTGATTTGGACCACACAAGAATAGCTACCTTAAATTCTAACTACTTTCAGCCAAATAACTCATAGGATAACGCCATTAGATGTGTATTTGCAAGATAAGACTGGTTTCTGGACACCCGGCCGACCGTAAATCGCTGGTAAACTATAACTTAACCCCGGCGAAAGTGTCGGTGGTCTAACATGGACTAACATGTTAGTTCATGGTCATATGACCATGGTCAACCTTGGTAGTTCATGGTCGACCATGTTTGTTAAATGGCACAAATTACCACGGTTGTCCATGGTCACCAACCATGGTCAACCACAGTAAACCAAGGTATTTAACCATGGTTAACCATGGTTGACCATGGGCATCAAACGTGGTTGACCATGTTATTAACCTTGGTCAACCATGATCACCGACCAATGGTATTTGATGGTTTTTGAATCAAAACCTTGGGTTGAAAATTGTCAGAACGGAAAAAATCTTGGTATAAACCTCACCAAAACTCAGCAAATCACCAGTGATCCTGACTGGTGTCATTATAACTTGACAGACTCGCTTGGGGATCAGCAAACTTAGCCTCCATTATAGTGTCCACTGCAATAACAGCCAAGCCCTTCAGATTCTATCAAAGATCATCCTCCAACATCTTCTGAGTGTTTCCCTGAATGTTCGATGACCAAAAATATCCAAAATTTCTCCCAAAAACGATGTTAAAAACACAGCTACTTTTCCAGTTGTTCACTGAACAGACAATCAGTTTGAAGTGAATTTTTAAGATGGCTGCTTCAAATGAGCCAATCAAATGCATTGCTTTATGACATGTGACATCATGGTAAAGGGTCAAAGGTCCAATGACAATGGACCTATGACCTTGCCTATGTTGATATCATGTTTCGGGGCAAACATTGAGTGAAACTGAGATAGTCTGAACTTCCTGCAATTGCAGCAGTGCTTTCATGCCCTCCTTGTCAATAATTCCAAGAAATTCAGCTCGATATTTGTCCACAGTCTTCTTACATAAACAAGAATATAGCAAATTGGTCTAAGCTTCCCGGGCAACGACATTAATTCTCTCTAACAACTGTGAATGATGTCAAGAGACTCAACTATGTAAATATAGGAGTGTATATACATACAGACTATTATCAATATGATCATCAAGAAAATTGGGGATCAAAATTAAACTACCATGAGTCATCAAATACCATGGTCAACCATCGTTGACCATCGGTAACCATAGTCAACCATGGTAGCCAATATCCATAAACAGGTCAGCCATGATAGACCGTGGTTAACCCTTTAGCAGCCCAATGGTTAAGCATGGGAAATATGTATGCCCAAAACACCTACCTACTGATAAAATTTTGACATGATACCTGTGGGGTTATGAGGTATCA
>LD346775.1:2432-17310 GCA_001465055.1 Ptychodera flava | reverse complement strand
AATATCCAACGAAAGTATTCTGATCCCCTTTATTTAAAAAGTAATACTCTGAAACTCTTCTCTTTATTCATTGCATTTCTGAATAACCAGAAAATGTCAATGGAAGCGATTGTAGTCGTATTGTATTCAGAAGACCGTTTGAGTCAATTATGCAAATTAGGCCTTGTGTATTAAAATAATTAGCATGCAAATTAGGTCAACCTCATATTTTTTTATGGAATTGATTAGGCCTTGTGTATTAAAATAATTAGCATGCAAATTAGGTCAACCTCATATTTTTTTATGGAATTGATAATTCTTACAAAACCTTAACAATATCATAGAGAAAAAATGTGATTATATATGAGCTTAAACATTAATTTTGTCTGAAATAATGAAAAACCTGCAAATATATGCAAATTAGTTAATTTGCATGATCTTTATTGTTCAAGACATTTAGAAAATAACTTGTTGAAACTTACTAAATTGTGATGCAATGAAAAAAGTCACTTGAATTCAGTTTATATGCCCTAAATGTGAGTATGGCAGTCATTTTAAAGGCGATATATAGCTAATTTGAATATATGCAAATTTAACCAATTTGCACCCCTTAGATTTTCCTATACTTTTAATATGTCATTAGTGAGACCTTTCCAAAGGTCATGGTGAAAAAATAATTTCTGTTGCAATTAGTTCTAGGTTAAACCCTAAATTGACTGGACTAAAAGGGTCATTTGCATATTTAATGAACTTTGTAATTAGGTATATAACTCTGAAATTACGGCACACAAGTCAGTGTTATCTGGTATAGTTATTGATCTGATAAATATCTAATTGTATTGACAAGCATTTGGCATTGTCAAGTTAATAAATAGCTCATTTGCATATTTTATGAAGTTATGTAATTAGTCTTATAACTCCAAAATAACTGTACCAAATGTGATAAACCTGCTGCACATACTGATTTTACTTGATTTTCTAATTGTGGTGTAAATCATTTAGATGTGTGAAGTTATATAAGGGTTCATGTGCATATTTAATGAATTTTGTAATTAGGTATATAAATTTGATGAAACTTGCTACAGATATTGATCTGATAAATATTCAATTGTACTGAGAAGTATTGGGCGCGTCAAGTTAATAATTAGCTTATTTACATATTCAATAAAGAGTACTGTGCAAAATTGATGAAACCTTCTACATATAATGTTATAACATATATCTGATTATCATGCTTGATAACTAATTTTTTAATTTTGTCAAACTTAAAGTCACTTCTTCCATTCAGGGGTCACATTAGTAGGTAAGTTGTTCTGTTGAGTACTGTTGAGTCTGTTTACTGGATATCAAACATTCTGTTAAGCGAATTACTATTAACGAACCTGTTGTAAATACGTGAACACCTTCAGTTGATATCTGGTTTTACAAAATCTTGTAACAACTTTCTGTATTGAATTTGAGTTGCCATGGAAACTTCTGGGATTGAAATGTTAATTTTTCCCTAATTCCTATTAAAGCACTATTGGTTGATGTAAAAATTGATAATAGGGGTTTTTTCTGGTTAGCAGACCCCCAAAAAATCACACTCATTTTAATGTGAGATGTTTCCATGGCAACCATTCAGGAGTAAAAATTAACACTCTTTCAAAGATTCCGTCTAAAATACAGGAATCAACAGAAATATTATACCAAAGGGTTATTTCGGGTTAGAAAGACAAAATATGATTTTTACTGCCCTGTGTTTCCATAGTAGCCTATTTGCGTTTTTCAAATTTCAATTTTTTTCCTAAGTCGATTAAAAGTAATCCCAGTTACTATGCAAATATTCTCCTAAGTGTATTTATAACAGTATGAACTCCATGTTCATTTTTGTTTTATGTTGCCATAGTAACCATTTCGGTAACCACAGTTTTTTTATTTAAAACCATAGACCCTCGAGAGGGTCTATGTTAAAACATAATTCACTGTTTTTCATTTATTTTATGGATTTCTAAGTAACAACTTTTAACACTTGTTCTATAATAATAATAATAATAATAATAATAATAATAATAATAATTGTCATTTCTTTGCCTTTTTTCTAGAAAGAATAATAAAGATAATGTATATTGGGGCCATTTTGGTCAAAATTATGTTTTCCGTTAATTTTAGTGTGTTAGGATTAATTTTAGATAGACCGGAAATAATTTTTCAAGCATTTTTAATTATGTTTCATGCAGTCATCCCAAATAAGTGTTATATAGTATATTAATAAGTTCTTTTTTATGCATTTATCGAATTAAGTTTATGCCTTCAAATTAATTTTATGTGCTGAAATTAATTCTACAAGTATCCGAACCCAATCTTCCTTATCACCCAATGTACCATTTATCACAAGCAGTAACAGTAGCGCACAGTTTTTTTGTTTTATTTAAAACATAATTCACTGGTACTTATTTATTTTATGGATTTATAATTAACGACGTATAATAATGTTCATTTTATAATAATTGATTTTGATTTCTTTGCCTCATTCCAGGAAGAATAATGAAGACAAATTATTTCTGATTGTTTTACTAAAGTAAAATTATGGCCATGTAGTGGTGCATTATTTTTTGTGTGACCTGGCGTGACCCCATATACTCTATGATTCTGATGATAAGCTAGATCTCCCCTTTCCATGGTAGCAATGACTAAATTTGAACGTGGTCCCTGTATACCTGTAAACATTCTTTTTAAACCCAGCAGGCCAAGACAATGGGAAATATTAAAAGTTAATTGTTTCATGTTTAATATTGCCCAGTATATAGTCCATTGGGCAACCATATTCTGAAGTTGGTAGCCCGGTGACACTGGCTGGTAGCCAATGCATATTTTACATCAGGGGTATCTTTTTTCGTCAACTAAACAAAAAAAGGGCTATTTTACAAGGGTCTGCCCATTAAGTGAATTTTCTAGCCTTTCGATGTGTATACTTGCACACCTTTAATGCCCAAGGAAACAGGTGTAATGGACGACAGTGGGACTCAAAAGTTTTGTGACCTGTAAACAACCCGTTTCACCTCATAGTTGTATGCTAATTGTAAAAGTCGCCATGACACCATGACAACAATATGGCCTTTTCAGCACTGAGACAAACTGTAGCAGGGCTAAAAATAGACCAAGGCCCTTCTGTTGGAAGGAGGCATAATTTCCGTGTCATTGTGATTGATACATTATTATCAAAATGCAACAAGAATGCGTTTTAATTGGCCATCGTTTCCTGTGACTGTCATTCAAGTGCGTCAGTTCAGATGGAAACTTTGTTGCAAAGCGTTCTCAAATCAAAAAATGTTGCCTAGCTCGAATACAAATGTCTTCTCATTAAATTATGTCATTGTTATACAAGAGTTAGCATTCCAATGTCTGTCACCCTGATTTTTTCAAAGTTTGGAGAAGGCCGGCATTTCCATCTGAATGATTGAACGATGTGAAACGCAAAATTCCATCGCATATTATCTGGCAATATGTACAGTAGAAATACTTTATACCATCGCTCCAGGTGCGTACTTAGAGGTTATTACCCAATATCGCCTGTTCCTGTGTCGTATCAGCATGAGTGTCATTTGTGCTGCGTCAGACACGAGACGAATGACACGAATGCTGATACGACACAGGGAACATGCGATATTGGGTAATAACCGATTTATCATATACTCATGCCCATAATTTAGGGAATTTTTACTAATAGAGCGAAAAACCTTTAATTTTTAGGCTTTACTTTATTACGCCTTGCGCATAAATATCAGAATGTTTATGTGAACAGGCTTCATTCATAAAGTATACGACGACGATGTCAACATCACGCGCGACATAGCTGCAAGTCGTCCATATCTCAATGAAACCCAAGAAGAAAGACACCGGGATACAAAACTCGTCATACAGAAGGAACATTTTAGGGTGCAATATGCTAGTACAACTGTAACAGATCAAAAACTGCTCAGCTTTAAATCTATCATGATTTCGATCGTCGTACGGCACAGAGCTCGCGCGGAGAGGGGACGCCATTTTGTTAGTTTACCTTTAGAGTTGCCATGTCAACAGTCGTCGCGCGCGCGACATCGCTGTCACGCCACGCGCTCACTACCTGTTCGGTGGAGACCGTGCACAGTGCTGGCGCCTTGCGAACGGCAGAATGTTTGCTAGAACTTGACCAAAAAAATACAATGGGAAAACATTTCAAGACTCAACGTGATATTTCTGTATTTTGCAACCAGAAATACCCGTGTTCCTCGAAGCCCTTCAAGTTTTTACGTCGGCGACATCGCTTCGCAGGCGGGGAGCGGCAACCATTTTGTTGTTTACGTTGTTTACCAACAAACTGCTAATGTAGTTCGGGAAAACTTTAAAACTGATGACGTTCATCGTGCATATCTCGACGTTTACCGTGAAATATCACGGCTGATATTTTACGGTGAACGTCACTAGGATGTAGCAATATGGACATGGCTATATGATAAAAGCTTATACTCCACAAAATTGCCACAGGCGGCGTGAACGTTCAGAAAGGATTTCCTAAACGTCTTACTTGTTACCTTAGGGACTCACTTGTAATGTCCTGATAAGTATTCTCTGCAGTAATTCCCGTTACTGTCAACATGCAAAGCTCAACGACAAGATTAAAGCACAAGACGTAGTGTACAGACTACACATTCACACGCAGGTAAACTCGATTGCGCATGCTCATATTGGCAGACTACACTGGCAAACGAGTGAGCATGCGTGAAGGTATTTTTCAAATACACTGGCATAGACTCTCCACAGTCGCTGTGCCTTGTTTTGTGCGCACCCATGACTCCTGCATTCGAACACGTCTTTTTCAGAATTCCCACAGCTTCAATGAACTGTTAGATTTCTATATAATACTTATAGCCCCTAAACTTGTAATAATGATAATAATAATAATAATAATAATAATAATAATAATTAATATAAGTATTATATAGCAATAATAACGCGAAAAATAATAGGTTCAATTTCCGTGAAAATTTCACCATAAGGGTATTTTGGGTCGAAGAGACTAAATATGATATCGATTTCACTGCCCGATGTTTCCATGGTAACCATTTTAGGGGTTGAAAATTTCAGTTGTTCTAATATCCAATGAAAAGTTGCTTTGATTGATATGAAAATTATCTAGCGGGGGAAGTTCGGGTCAGAGAACACAAAACCAGACTATAATATTTTAATGTTTAGAGTTGCCGTGGTAACTATTCTGGGATTGGAAATGTTACTTTTCCCTAACTCCTGTTAAAGAACCATTGATTGATGTAAAAATTGATTGAAAAATTATGGCCATGTAGTGGTGCATTATTTTTTGTGTGATCTGGCGTTACCCCATATACTCTATGATTCTGATGATAAGCTAGATCTCCCCTTTCCATGGTAGCAATGGCTAAATTTGAACATGATCTCTGTTTACCTTTAAACAATTTTTTTAACCCAGCAGGCCAAGACAAGGGGAAATATTACAAGTTAAATGTTTCATGTTTAATATTGCCCAGGGCTCGAAACTTTTTTTTCCCCTGGTAGTCCACTTGGGCAACCATATTCTGAAGTTGGTAGCCCGGTGACACTGGCTGGTAGCCGATGCATATTTTACATCAGGGGTATCTGTTTTCGTTAACCAGACAAGAAAAGGCTATTTTACAAGGGTCTGCCCATGAAGTGAATTTTCTAGTCTTTTGATGTATATACTTGCACACCATTAATGCCCAAGGAAACAGGTGTAATGGACGACAGTGGGACTCAAAAGTTTTGTGACCTAGATAAACAACCCGTTTCACTCCAACAGTTGTATGTAATTTTTATAAGTCGCCATGACAACATGACAACAATATGGCCTTTTATCTGTAGTAGGGCTAAAAATAAACCATGGCCCGTCTGTAGGGAGGAGGCATAATTTCTGTGCAGCAGTAGTTGTGCAATCACAGTCGGTCTGATGTAATGGTTGACATATTAATTTCAGTAAAGACAAGGACCCATTTGTCAATGACTACACAGCATACTGCACTGAATGTATTATGTTTTTAGTCTTCGTCAAACTACACGTTCTAAACCACGTATCACCAAAATAGACCATGAATTCCGTAATTATCGAGGCACTAATGTTGATAAACACATTATATCAAAAATTCTACTGAAATGTTGGAACGATCACTGTCATATTATCTACAATTTACTAATTGCAAATAAAAATCTGGGGTACGGTAATATAACAAGCTTGCACTGAAAAATTACTATGTAAATGATACAACATGTCACACAATAGTTTCTTCTTTTTATCAGAAAAACAAAACTTTGTCTGTGTATACGACATGCAAAAATGTTTTATGTGGTTATAAATGTGTAAGCATTATTTCAGTGCATTAGTTTTGCAAGCATATTTACAAAGATGATGATGAGTTGCTCAATTTGTGCCTCTCCTTCGATTGAAAGTTGTTACCATGTACATTTTAGTAATAGGTTTTCCTTTGCTGATACAGAAACGACTCGTTCTAATCAGGGAGTGGATGTAAATTAGCAGGGGGAGGGCCGGGGGATTTGGGGGAGGGTCACAAATTTTTGAACCTCTGTTTGGGGAAGGGACACAATTTTTTGAGCTCCTCTGAGGGGGTCACAAATTTTTGTGCATGTCGTCGGTGCACTTAAAGTAGAAAACAAATTGTTTATAGGCTAAAGACAATATGCTCACATGACATAACTCGCACACTGCCTCTGACTTTCTTTTAAATGCTCATTCCCAACTCTCTGTGTATCTCTTCCCGGCCATTATCTTAAACAGGATTGTCTCTCTTGTTGCTATTCTTATCGTCATTAACTTTATAGCAAATCCAATCTATTGTTCCTCAGCTAGCCAACCATATTAAAGGGATATTATGACTCATGACAATCTGGTTGCACATTGTACATGTAAGTGTGTTTTGTTAATAAACACTGTACAGTGTTTTTGCTGAGGTTGCGGAACATGGGTAACCCTTGTAAAATTTCTGTTGTCCGCTAGTATGACTGTACTGATATACCACGGGTAACCCTGGTAAAATGACGAGGGAACCCCAGTAACATTTACCTAATACCGCCCTTAACAAAAACACTGCTGGATATTACCACAATATCTTACATTGTTATACTGATGTAGTCAATCTTGAACCTAACTATTCAACAATATCATTTCTCATTCCACTTTTTGTTGATCGACAGAAGTTTCTCTCTTGCATAAGCCACTTCCCTTTAAAGTTTAAGGCCAAGCGCCACCCTGCATCAGTCACTTTTAAAGTACATGAGTTTTAGTTTTTAGAGATAGTATTCTTTGAAATTAAGAGCAAGCTTTTGTGTGATAGTTAATAAATTTGATTCGATAAAATTGATTTTAGTATACTTAAAAATTTCGGTACAGTCATCTGATTGGTATGGCTACTTGTGGCATTTTCAAGTTTATATTGGCTTTACAACGTGGGTACTATCTAAGTGTTTATTTGTGTTGTGATGGCAGGATATATGACATTTGTTAAAATTTAATGTGTGTAATTTATACAGTGAATAAAAAATATTGAAAAAAATTAAAGTCTTACAAATTATTGTCTTTTTTGGTGTTATCTGGGCATAAACTAGACAAAAAAATCTTTAGGTCAATACATGTTTCTTATAACATAATCTAACAACACAAATTAAAACAAAATATGCCACATCCATTCCAAAGATAACGTCCACTCTGAAAAAACCAAGTAAAATTGAAAATCTTGAATTAGGCATGTTGATCACATATTCAGATTGAACTTGATTAAATATGGTGAAATCCCTTTTCTGAAAATCTTGATGCAATTATCAGTTATCATTTCAGTTCTCAAACCACACAGGTCTATTGGGAATATAATAAAATTCAGCGAATGATGGGGTCATGCATGCACATGTAATTCTATATCTGTACCAGGAACACATTTTAAATATACTTTCCCATATTTCCTCTTCATGTAGAGATTGAAGTGCTCAATACATTGTACATGACCATATAACATTGTTGTGGAGATCAGTGTTACATTATGTTTCCAGTATTCCCTCAATTGTCTATGTGATACATTCAAAAATTATGAATTTCACTAATATTTTGATAATGTTAAATCATAATTCCTAAGAAAAATGGCAAGCACATATGCATTAATATAAAAGAAAACATTTGAAGAGCATTATTTATTACAATCACTCTTAATGGAGTATTAGTGTGCTCTAGTCCATTATGAGCAAATTTGGGCATTCATTGTTGGAATTATTGGACAGCCTGTTGAATCATAACATTCCACATGTGCAGCTCAAAGCCAGAGTGAGAGGGTACACATTTACTGCCTACTTTACATGATATATACTTTTGACTTGGCGTAGCAGTTTAAGCCCTACGAGAATGGTAAGAGTATTCAGCTATTGGCTGCTCTGATTGCCTCCAACAACAGCATACTCGTCACACACAGTTGGAACTATGGTCACTACGTGAAGGCCTATGCACCTGGTAGAGAGTGCTCTTCCGGGTAAGTAGCCTTCGTGTAGCGACCGTGGTACACATATCCTCCTAGCGTAGGGCAATATTGCCATTGTACCTCAATTTTGGACTGGTGTTTAGGTAGGATGTCAACTTGATGAAATCTTAAAGCTAAAAAAATATAAATTTTTGCTATAACCTAAACGGGATTCTAACCCCCACACACTGATGGCAACATCGCCTAGCTGCTAGGCCTCACACAAAACCAATCGGCCACCTCTTCCAACCCCAAAAAGAGTTGGTCACAGTAACCGACATAGATGTTTCAATTCTGTGCGCGACCGAGCAACACAGTGTGCGTGGAGCAGACGACACACAGACAGAGTACTCACACACATAGTAATTGGAAAAAGCACGAAGCTTTTTACTGAGCTATCAGACAGACTCGGGGACATGTAAATATCCACCAGCAGAACTGTCCACTCAGGTTAAAAGAAATATAAATTTTTACAATAACCCAAACGGGATTCGAACCCCCATACACTCACAGCAACATCGCGTAGCTACTAGGCCTCACACAAAACCAGTCGGCCCCCACTTCCAACCCCCAACAGAGTTGGTCACAGTAACCGACTTAGATGTTACAATTCTGCGCACGACCGAGCAACACAGTGTGTGTGGAGCATGTAAAGATATACATCGATATTCTACGTCAAAGGGCACACACCAATCAACTTGTAACTCAATGTCACAGGTTTCTTACTCAAGCTACAATGGATAAATACAACAAGATTGGGGGCGCCATAAAACTAGCACGCATCATTACATCCCCCTTCTCAATAACAAAAAATAATAAACAGGAAAAATTTCTGAGTCGCAAATAATGACACATCATGCAAACAAATAATACTCAAGAAAACTTCAGAGTTCAGTAAGAGTCATTCAGTGTTCTCAATGGTGTCTTACAAATGTTTTATACGTAGTCCTTTTTCCACATGGGTGGTTTGATCAATCAACCTGAAGATGTTCTTCTCACAGCACTCTGCTTGGTGTCATCAGTTTTACTATTGTTTTTGCTCTCTGTTACAGCCTTATTGTCGGTTACTGTATGCGCAATGATGGGCTGATCAGGCTTGTCACTTAATACTTTATTCTCATTCTGTGTGTCAATGTCTCTTGTGCTCAAGTCTTTGAGAAATTTCTGGTTTCTTCTCAGTGTAGCTCCATTTGATGTTTTGACTATGTATGATCTTGGTTCAGGACATTTCTCTGTGACTTTAGCTGTTGTCCAACATAGTGATTGTGGGTTTTGTAGACCAACAGTTTGTCCAACTTGTAAGTCTGGATGGTCTCGGGCTGATCTATCATAGTAGTACTTATGCACTTCCTGTCGTTGACAGAGGGAAGTCATTACTCCTTCGTCTCCCTTTACTCTAGTAGGTATGTTTGTTCTGACCCTTCTATTATACAACAACTCTGTAGGACTACAAATTCTTGCATCTGATTGGGTAGCTCTAACCCACAGTAATGCAAGTCCTGGATCAGTTCCTGCATGCTTGGCTTTCTTTGTTGTGGCTTTCACACTCTTAACGGCTCTCTCGATGAATCCATTAGACTGCGGGTAGTGAGGCGAAGACATGATGTGTCTGAATCCCCAATTTCCACTGAATTCCTTGAACTCTTTGCTTGAATAGCAAGGTCCACCATCACTAAACATGCATTCAGGAATTCCATGCTCTCCAAATAAGGTCTTTAGCTTGCTGAGAACTGTATTGCTCGTTTCAGCATTTAGACGTCTTACAAATGTCATCTGGCTGTAGTAGTCTGCAACTACAAGGTATGTGACATCATCCAACATAAAAAGATCAGATCCTATATTCTGCCATGGTGCGCTTGGCATGTCGTGTGGTATCATGCTTTGTTTCTGTTCTCTCCTTGCGAGTTGAAGACAAGCATCACATTTGTCAATCAAACGTTCAATGTCACCATCGATTTCCCTCCAGTAGACACATGTTCTGGCTCTGAGTCGTGTCTTCTCAATACCTTGGTGACTCACATGTAGCTTTGATAGTTTCTCATCCTGGAGGGATCTTGGAATTATGCTGCGTTCACCTTTCATCAGAATTCCATCTTCGACAGATATGAAGTCTTTCATACTCCAGTACTGTCTTATGACTTTAGGTAGATCTTGTACCTTCTCTTGCCATCCATTAAAAACTGTATTCTTCAACATACAAAGTTCTGGATCATTGTCTGTGTGGTAGCATAATTGATCCATTTCCATATCAGACCAACTTACACTGTGAATGGTTTTCTCCCACTTCAGCGTTGTGGCACGTTTTGGATTTAGGCGAGATAATGCATCGGCCAACAGGAGTTCTCTGCCAGGTCTGTATTTAATCTCCATATCGTACTGCTGTATCCGTAGTAACATCCTTTGAAAGCGTGGTGGAGCTTGGCTCAGATTCTTGAGCTCTTTAGCCTCACAGGGTTTATGGTTCGATTCCACAACAAACTTGGACCAATAGACGTATGTGTGAAAACGTTCAGCTCCAAAAGCAACTGCGAGCATTTCTCTCTCTATCTATGTGTGCATACCGTTCCTCTGTAGGTGTAAGGGCTTTCAATGCGAATGCAATTACATCTTCACGTCCATTGGGGTTGACCTGGAGTAGCACTGCACCCAGTCCCTTTTTACTGGCATCCACCTGTATTCTTGTCTCTCGCTGGGGTCAAAGTAGTTGAGTGTAACAGCATTACATATCAATTTCTTGATCTCTTGAAAGACATTCTCATGAGTTGTCGTCCAGATCCAAGTAGTATCTTTCTTGATCAATTCGCGTAACGATGAGGTTCTGCCTGATAGGTTTTGGATGAACGGTGCCAAATACTGTACCATGCCAAGAAACTGTTGTAGCTCCATGGCAATAGTAGGGCTTGGCAAATCAACAATCTCCTTCACCTTCTTCTCATCTGGGCGTACTCCCTCAGCGGCGTACACCATACCAATCAATGTAACCTCATTAGTCTTGATTTTACACTTTTCATGGTTGAATACTAGCCCATGTGGACTGGCATGTATCATGAGCTTGTGTAGGTTGTCGTCATGGTCAGTGTCATTTTCCCCGTAGACGATAATGTCATCAGTAATATTCAAAGTACCCTTGCAACCAGCCAATATCAGATCCATTTTCTCTTGGAAGACATCTTGTGAGACCTTGAGACCAAATGGTAAGCGACGGAATCTATATCGCTTGCTTGGGGTACTGAATGATGTCAGGGCTGCAGACTCATCATCCAGTTCAATGCTCCAGTACCCATGTCAGGCGTCCAATTTGCGGAAGACTTTGGCACTAGCGAGTTTGTGAGCAATCTTCTCAACTGTTGGCGCTCTGTGATATGTCCGCTTTATTGTGGTATTCAAGTTTCGTGGATCAAGACATACACGTAACCCACCTGACTCCTTTCTACTGATAGCAAGTGAGTTTAACCATTCAGTGCTCGCGTTTTGTGGTACGGGTTCAATGACACCCATTTTCATCATTTTGCCACGTTCAGCCTGAATTTCATCCTTCAGGTGGATAGGATATTTTCTGGGAGGGCTTACCATTGGTGTCACATCTGGCTTTACGTCAATGTCATATTTCCCTGGGAATTTACCAATACCTGTAAATCGATCAGGGTACATGTCCACCAGCATTTATGTGTTGTCAATCAGCTTTGGTGCATCCGAGTTTGCAACACGTAGTGTCATTGCTGCTATGGTGTTAACTGCAATTATATTCAACAGTTGACTTGCATGTTTCCCCAGAATTATCGATCCTGCTGTATCAGCAACAAAGAATTCTATCTGATGCCACTGCTTTGTTCTGCTATCATATAGTAATCTCAGATTAACAGAACCATGTTGAGTAATTTCTGTTCCATTGTAGGCATACAACTTCACATGTTGGCGTTTTTGTAGAATGTTACCATGAATTAGTCCTGTAGGACTGACCAGCAATGGAAACATCAGGGGTAACACATTTCCCTGTGCTCCAGTATCTACTTTACATTTCATCTTGGCTATCTTGCTGTAGCCAGGAATCTGTGCGTCAACATCAACAATAATATCACTCTCAGCACCATTTGCCTATAGTGTCAAAAGATAACTGTTAATCGTCATCATCAGAATCAACCTCTAGTGCGTGTACAGCTTTCCTGAAGCAATTTGTGTCTATACGACAGACAAAAAGCAGTGCTAGAGGTATGAAGGGTGGAAATAGTAATCAAGATGACATCTTGATTACTAATTCCACCCTTCATACCTCTAGCACTGCTTTTTGTCTGTCCTATAGACACAAATTGCTTCTTGATGTGGCTTGTCAGCTTCAGTTGAGCATTCAGTGACTACATCGGGCTTTCCAGTGTCTGGTTTTACCACAAGTACCTTTGCACAAAACTTGCAATTAGTTACACCATTGGTCTTCTTCATATCGCGTTTCTTGTGAATAGCATCTACCTTGGTAATCGATGTACCTGCACTTGCAAATGCTTTCATGTGTGCATGCATTGCTTCCTGGGCCCTACACTTTTTTTAATGCGTCATCTATCGTCAGGCTTTCACCCTTACTTAGCAACTCTTTGCGGGAGTCATTCACCCGTATACCCATAATTAACTGATCTATCAGACAATCATCCATATCTTTAAACTTACACTTCAGTGCCAATGCTCTGCAACGTGTATAGAATTCATCAGTACTTTCTCCATCTTACTGTTTGTACGCAGTTAAGTTCAGTCTGTGTACTCTAAAATGATCAGCAAAACCAACTGATTGTTTAAATCTATCCCACACGTTGTCAGGCTTTTTCCGTCGCTCATCAGTTAATGTCCATGTTTTGGATAGTTGTTCGCCCTTTTCCCCTGCTTTGAAGATAATGTAGTCGTGCTGGTCTTCTTTAGAAACTTTCTTTATGTCAAACCAATGATTCAGCCTTGTGCGGTAATCTAGTGGAGCAGTTTGGTCCTCGCCGCTTTTCCATTTCATTTGAGGACATTTTATTCTGTCACCCATGATCGCAAGTGACAATGAAATGACGTACGCATACTGTTATGTAGGTCATTTCCCCCCACACTCATCATGACCTGAGTTCAATTAGTCTAGAACATTCTCAAGGTCACTGCCCTTAATGACCTCACAACCTTGAATTCAATTAGTCATGTTTGGAATGTTCTAGAAATTTAATTAGTTGTGTAAGAGAGATAATTTTAGAACAGTAATTAGCATGTCAATAAAAGTTCTAAATTGTTCTTATATGCCTTTATGTAAGCACATGGGTATAAAAGGGACGTGCACAGCTTCCAGTCAGACTTTTGGGATCGTGTCTCTTGTGTGTTACTAAACTCCAGCGGTAGTCATTCTCAAGACTTTTCAAGACCTTCACTGCCAACGCTTGATTTATACTGTGGACTTTGTGCAACTTCAAGCCTGAAAGCCAAAGGACTGTTCATTCATCCGACAGACTGTTACAACTCTGAGACTGGAGCTTTGCCGTCCCAGCTGAGATAAGTAGTCTGTACACTTTTAAAGCTTGTACTCTATCCCTGACCTTGCAATTAGTTTTATTTTCGTAATAAATTTTGTTTAAACGTTAACTGCTAAGTTCACCCTTTTGTTCGTTTTCTCTGCATGTAACAAAATTGGGGGCTTGTCCGGGATACGAATATTTTGAGCCGTTTGACAACATTTTGCTAGCCTTTTCAAAACTACTGTATACTGTGAACTCAGCGAAATTTAATCATGGTGGAATTTAAACCAGACGCATTTATTGATGACCTTGATCAGGATGCATTTGATTCCCTCAAAAAAGACAACCTCATCGCACTGGCCGATTTCCTTAAAGTAGAAGTTAAAAGATCTATGCGCAATCAAGAAATACAGTTCAAGATTGCAAAACATTTAGTTAATTCAGGCCATTTTGAGGAGTTTGCCCTAAAAGATTATGAACCTTGAGTCTTCCTTTGAACTCAGAAAATTAGAGTTAGAAATACAGGCAGATTTGGCGCGTGAAAAGTTAGGAAATGGAAGAAAGACAGAAAGAAAAAGAATTACAAATGAAAGAAAGACAGAGAGAGAAAGAATTAGAAATGAAAGAAAGAGAAATGGAAATGAAAGAAAGATTAGAAATGAAACGTTTAGAGCTTGGAAAGTCAGGAAAATTCTCTCCTTCCGACAGTTTTGACATCACTAAGCATTTCAGGCTAGTTCCCCCTTCAGGCTAGTTCCCCCTTTCCAAGAAAAGGATGTTGACAAATATTTTCTCCATTTTGAAAAATTGCTCAGAGAGTCTGAATTGGCCTAAGGAGTCCTGGTCTATGCTTTTGCAGAGTGCTTTGGTGGGTAAAGCCAGAGAAATTTACATTCAGTTGTC